>JASANC010002348.1:0-67627 GCA_030248135.1 Theristus sp. LFF4_11 | reverse complement strand
GGGGGCCGGCCCCCCCCCCCAAAAAATTTTCGAATCTATCTCTATCAGAGAACATTTTTCGGCTCAGCTATTAATCTTATCTGGAAAATTTTTTCAGCCAGCTATCTATCTAAAAAATTTGTTTTCGAAGACATAAAATGAGTCAATTTTTGACCAAAATTGACCATTTTTGCTCAAAATTCTTGAAAATTGTGCTAATTTTAGGTTAAATATGCATTTATACTTGATTTTGTGCGTATTTTAAGCCTTATTTAGCTGTTTTTATAGCTTCTTAGCGTTTTAGCTATTTATCTAATTTAATTTCAAAATTTTGACCGGCCCCCCCAAAGTCACATGGCCCCCCCGCGGCCCCCCAAAATTTTTTTTTTTTTTTTTTGCGACGACACGACACGAAGCAGCAACCAGACAACGTAGCGCTTGCAAATCTGAGCAGCGCCCTACCCTGGGGGGGCCGGTCAAAATTTTGAAATTAGATAGATAAATAGCTAAAACGCTAAGAAGCTATAAAAACAGCTAAATAAGGCTTAAAATACGCTAAAAATCAAGTATAAATGCATATTTAACCTAAAATTAGCACAATTTTCAAGAATTTTGAGCAAAAATGGTCAATTTTGGTCAAAAATTGACTCATTTTATGTCTTCGAAAACAAATTTTTTAGATAGATAGCTGGCTGAAAAAATTTTTTAGATAGATAATAGCTGAGCCGAAAAATGTTCTCTGATAGAGATAGATTCGAAAATTTTTTGGGGGGGGGGCCGGCCCCCAGGCCCCCCCCTAGAACAACTATGACAATTGGTGACGTTTTGGAGGTCAAAACACAAGAAGAGGCATGGTGACGGTTTGGAAAAGGGGTAATTGAGGTCACCAAAACAAAATCTGCAAAGTTCCGCCATACGGGAGTCATTCGGGAGGCGCTTGCATATCATATGTGGTTCTTCGGACTCCCTGATTGATTTAGCACAACTTTGATTTTTGAATTTTTAAAAAAAAAAAAAATTTTTTTTAAAAAACAAAAATGACGATTTTTGTTTTTTTTAACAACCCTAGGTGGACCCCCCCCCACAGAAAATTTTGAAAAAATGCACCCCCCCATGGGACCCCCCTGGGGGGGGGGCCCACGTTACCATAGGTTGGACCCCCCCCACACGTTTTGGTCGGCACCCCCCCCCCCACGGTACCATACCCAGTACCGTGGGCGGGGGGGGGGGGGGGTACCCCCCCCCCCGCCCACCCGAGACCGACGGGTGGGGGGGGGGGGGGGGCACCGTGCCACCCCCCCCCTAAAACCGGGCACCCCCCCCCCCCCCCATCGTACCCCCCCCTCGAAAATTTGGCCGACACCCCCCCCCCCCCCCCCCCCCATGAAATTTTGTCTGGCGGAGTCCCCCCCCCCCCCAAAATTTTCTGCACACCCTAAATTTTTTTTCGAAAATCATGATTTTTTGTCTATAAAGTCCATAATATAAGCTGAATATATGATAACTTGACCATCTTCATTGTAATTTCAAAGATTTTGCAGCAAAATTTAGCGTTTTTCCTTTCACATGTAACCGAAAAAACTTCATGGGGGGCAGTACCGTGGGCGGGGGGGGGGGGGGGTACACCCCCCCCCCAGAGCACCCGAGACCGTCGGGTGGGGGGTGGGGGGGGGTCACCGTGCCACCCTCCCTAACACCGGGCACCCCCCCCCCATCGTACCCCCCCCCCTCGAAAATTTGGCCGACACCCCCCACCCCCCATGAAATTTTGTCTGGCGGACACCCCCCCCCCCCCCAAATTTTCTGCACACCCTAAATTTTTTTCGAAAATCATGATTTTTTGTCTATAAAGTCCATAATATAAGCTGAATATATGATAACTTGACCATCTTCATTGTAATTTCAAAGATTTTGCAGCAAAATTTAGCGTTTTTCCTTTCAAATTTAAGCGAAAAAATTTCATGGGGGGGGGGGGGGGTGGACCCCCCCCCACAGAAAATTTTGAAAAATGCACCCCCCCCCCATGGGACTCCCCTGGGGGGGGTCCCACGTTACCATAGGTTGGACCCCCCCCCTCACTTTTTGGTCGGCACCCCCCCCCACGGTACAAAACCACCCCCCCTCGAACATTTTTGTGGCCCAAGGTACTGTGGGGGGTGGGGGGGGGGTGGACCCCCCCCCCCCACAGAAAATTTTGAAAAATGCACCCCCCCCATGGGACCCCCCTGGGGGGGGGGGGGGGGGGTCCCACGTTACCATAGGTTGGACCCCCCCCCCTCACTTTTTGGTCGGCACCCCCCCCCCCCCGGTACCATACCCCCCCCCCTCGAAAATTTTTTGGGCCCACGGTACTGACCATACCCCCCCTCGAAAATTTTTTTGGGCCCACGGTACTGGTCAATCTCATCTCAATTTTTTCCAAAAATACCGTAATTTTTGCATTTTTCTTGACGTTTGTGTCTGTCCCTGCATAGATTTTGTTGTTTCTGACCAAACAAGCAGCTTGTTTGCACAAAATATTCTGTATTTTACAAGAATTTCTGTGTTTTTCTAAGGCAAAAATTTGGTATTACCCGTGCGATCCCGTGCACCCCCCCCCCCCTCACGAAATTTTTCCGCCAGTGCCCCCCCCCCCCCGAAAATTTGCTGCCCGTGCACCCCCCCCCCCCACCCCTAAAGCACCTGACCCCCCCCCCCTCTAACATTAGGCAAACACCCCCCCCCCCCCTCACCCGAGGTCCCGCTTTCGCTACTGCCACCCGCCCCCCCCCCCTCGCCCACGGTACTGCTGATAGAGATAGATTCGAAAATTTTGGCCCCCCCCCCTAGAACAACTATGCCCTAACCCTACCCGCAACCCCACTGAACCTCAACACAGGGCCGAAACTTGGTTCAATAGCTGAGCCAAAAACGTTCGTCGTCGCTTGCGCTGTGAATGAAATGGATATATCTTCGTCGTCTGCCAGTTCAACGACGACAATTTTTCGAGAATCTGAGGTACAGAGTGCGGTACCATACTCAACGTTGACCACTGTCACAACAGATCTCAACAACAGAACATATGGCGTTGTTAAGTGAGTGATAAGATTGAAATCGGGTCGAAAAACTATCGGGTTCATTTAGTTTGGTTGGTGCAATCGTTTTCAAACCGGCACAGCCGGTGCTGTAAATGGAAGCAAAGATTATTTTCATGCCATGACGTGACGCAGTGGCCTTCACATGTTGAGTAACCCCACTATTCTTATCACAGAAGTACGCAAAACTGAATGAATGGCGCGGGACGCGGGTCCAACAAACGTTCTTTTTGTTTTCGTGGTGATTTTCTTTGCAATTTTCAATGAAAGCTACCAACTTCAGGAAGCTAGCGAGTGAGCTGTGTCGTGTGCGCGCGGAGCGAGATCGGGCGCTGACGGCGGTTGGCGCGATGCCGCACGTGATCGAGTCGTTTCGCAATAAATTCGAGCGCCAGCGCTACGATACGGCCGAGCTGTTGGACGCGCTGAGGAATGAATTCCAGATATACTTGACAGAACTGCAGAGGGCCGCAAAAGAGGTCCATTAAACATTCTCGTTTATGGCCATAAACTGATCTTGACTTTTGGCATACAAGCGAACACTTCTAATCAATAGAACTAGAACATGGCCTTGTCTTGTTGAATTTGAACAAGCTTCAAAAAGAATGCTGTCATGAACCGTTATGTTTTTCTTTCGTGTCAGGGCGAGGAGAAAATATCGGCTGAGCAAAAGCGCCTGGTGACATTGTTGAAAGAGCTGGACAAACGCGCCAAAACGCTGCAACAGCAGTGCGACACGAAAGAGACGGAGATTTGCAAACTGCAAGAAGCACTGGAGACGGAAGCAAGACAGTGTGACGTGCTGAAACGAGACTCGTATTTGTTGGAGCGTGACTTGCACGACAAATTGTACATCGGTCTGTTCCGTTTGACATCCGCACATTGACATCGGCTGTGAACAAAAGCAAACAACTACATGGATTAATTGATATTGCCAATGTTTTTTTTGTTTAGGTGCCAATCAAATGTGCGCACAGTGCAAAGCGCGCGAGCGTGTCAAGGATGCGATGGCGCAGCAAATCGTGGAAAAAGCAGCAAAAATTGATACTCTCAAAACTCAAGTTTCCAATGTCAGTGCATAACTTATCTGGTTGTTTCTGGCTCGCCTTTCAACGATGATGCAAATTCAAGTTCAACACTCGTTTTTTTTAGCTCAAATCGCAGTGTGAACAAAAGGACAAAATCTGTCAAATCTTGTCCAAAACGAACGAACGCTTGACGTTCGATAAGAAAATCGCGAGCAGCGAGCTGCAGCGAGAGGTTGATGCGGCTGTGAAACGCCACGAACAAAAACTGCTCAGTGCTGGCCGTCTACATGCGCCTGATTGCTCAAGGTGAATTTCGTTCAGCTGCAGCCTGCAGGAAGAAACCTTCGTGAAGAATCGGCAGTGATTTGTTTGACTTGCTAGCAGCAGCCCACCTCCACCGTGCGTCACAGCTGCTGTCAGACTGTAAATCATGGACAATCGGCTGATTGGCCGCTATTAAATTACTCTCTCATTGATGCAAGCACTGTGATGCAGTCAATCAGAAAGAATGCTGAAACAAATTGCATCACGTTCGTGGTTTCAACTGTAAACAAGTTGTGCTAACTTGTGTGCAGTTTCATTTGCATCTGCATGGACGAATGTGCGCCGAAAGCGAGCTCATCAGTTGAGCACGTGCCTAGTGCTCGGCAGCAATTCAACCGTAAACCAGCGAAGGAAGACGTTGACGCTGACGACCCGTCGCCACCGATCGAGCCGCTGGAAGACGATGAAGAGCAGCAGCAGCACGCACACACGCAGCAACAGACGACCGCACCGACGGACTTTGCTGCGTGGACGCGCTGCAAGACAAAGGTGCTGTTGCGCAGCATCATAATAGGTCATTGCAGCCTCCGGCTCAAACATGTGTCGAACCGAACCGAACATGCGTCATGTGTCTGTGATGCGCCGCCGCACTGTTTGTTTTCAGCCCGCCTGTGATGTGTCCTCTCTTGGAGATGTACAGCAGGCTGGTTGTTATGTACCATTTTCTGGCTTGATTTGAGTCGTTTGTGAAGTCTAGCCCCCAGTGGTCAAGTGTCTGACACCGGTACTTTCAGTTGGGCTGGTCCATTCACGGAGTTTTCAACGGGGTCAACATGTTGGTGGGACGCTGATCCCTGCTGAGCCTACCTGATACTTGACAAACTGATAAACACGCGCATTACGTCATTTCGGTACACGTTCGAATTAATAAACTATACAGTATGGCCGAATAAATAAGGCAGTCTCATTCAAGGGGAGATTAGTCGCAGCCTAGGAGTTGCCTTTCTTAACAAGGCTAAGATATTCGCCAATCAAGTGTGCAATGTGTAAAGAATGGACAGAATAGCACGAACAATCAATTTATTTTAAGAAACATGTCAAATTTGACACAGAGCTAGGTCTCTGAACGTCTTTTTTCTATCATTCAAATTTCGCGCGCTCTTTGCACCCTGAAAAAAGCTGCCATGTTTAATCGGCCATACCGTACCTTGATTTGATGCAATAACCGACCCGACTGACATTTCATTGTCAATAGTCAACTAACAACTAGCAGCGCCAAACCAAACTAGCCAAACAAAACAAAAAAGCCGACGTTCATTTATTGTGGTGTGGCAATTCAAGCGCAATTCAGCAACGCGCAATGCCAGCTGCAACAGACGAACAGAGCGTTTGTAGGCCGACGATGCGCTGGAGTCATCAGACAGCGGTCTCCAAAGCCCTGGGTCGTCGGCACAACACAGCCAACAGTCAGCACAAGGCAACTGCCGCGCGGGCCCGGGTGGCGTCATGAAGCGCGCACCGCACACTCCGAGCGAGTCGCCGCCGGAAACGCCGGAAAGTGGCCAGCTGGTGAGAACGCCAAGCACACCGACCATCTACGGCAGTGCCTCTGCGGAGTCGCCGGCGTCGCAGCTGCAGCACCGCGAGCAGCCGAACGCCAAACGGATCAAACTGGTCAGCACCGTGCTCGTGTTTCTGTTGTTCGGTTTCGGTTGATTTTTTACTGCGGACTGAACTCAACTGATTTCTGCAATTAAACGTTGAACCATGGGCAATTATGCCTTGCGTTCTGATATGTTGAATCTGGCTTTGCTGATTGGCTGCATTGAGCTGCTTGAGTGAGTGAGCCCAATTCAAAAGCAGCCAGTCAATCGGCTGATTGCCTATTATTCCCAGTTCGACTAAACTACTGAATATATGAAGACAATTGTAGTGAACTGTGAACGAGGCAACGAGCATCCCCCTTTCTTGCAGTCAACTTCTCGTAATTTTGATGCAGATCTTTTGATTTGTTTCACGCGAACAATGGGTGCGTTCACTGACAACGTTACAGTTGCATTGCTACATCGAACCAGTTGCAGTTCTAACAGTTCTAATTAGGGTTGGCAAAATACCGTTTTTTTCAAATCGTGGTAAATAAACCTGTATTTTTACCGGTAAAATTACCGTAATTTTACCGGAAAAAAACGAAAGCCAAAAAGTTGTAAAAACCCACATATTTTTCGCAGCTGACTTTAATTGAACCAGGATTTGTGAAAACTTTCAGAATGCTTTGTTCAAAATATCGTGCACCAACAAAGAAAATAAATTATGTTTGGGCTTGAAAACCCAAAAGGACAGCAATAAATCGAACATTATCTTTTGCTCAATCGTTTATATTCCACCAATTACACAGGAAAAAACCACAGCGTTTTCACGGGACAGTTTTTGGTCATAATAGACGAACACAATTTGCTGCAATAACGCAATCAGTAATTGTGTATTTAGAGTCAGTTCAGATCAAAAAGAAAACAAATCAGTAATTGTGTAAGAAAGACAATTTTGAGCGACATTTGGAATTTTTGAAATTTTCAGCTCAGCTCAGCAGCTCCAGCCGATTCTTGCACCTCGCTTAACAGTTCTTTCAAAACATCAGTGTCAATTTCGTCATCATATTTTTCTTGGTCACAGATTTTCTCATTTTCTCATCAAAAATGATATGAAAACTCAAAGCCCGAAATTGAAAAAAACCGGAAAAATACGAAAAAAAACGGAAAAATACAGAAACGGTCTTTTTCCCGTTTTTTTCAAGGCACCAATTTTTGCCCTGGTAAAAAACGCGTATAAATACGTGTTTTTTTTACCGGTAAAAAACCGGTATTTTTACCATGCCAACCCTAGTTCTAATGCATATTGGTGTTTTTCCTTTATTTTGCGCCATTTTCATTTTGCAGGAGCCGTTTCCGATTGAGAATCCTTGTTGGCTGAAACTTCAAGAGGACCCAAATTGGCTGTGGTCACAAATTGAGGGCTTTCAAAACATGCTGCATTGGTATCGAACTGAGCTGAGGGCGACCGTCGACGATGTCAGTCGATTTTGAGGGCAGATTTTTAGTTTTTTGGTTGCGAGGGCAAGCTCATTGGCTGCATGATTAAAAGGTGCATTCATGAACCGGTACTTGTGACGCGTGCGTAGCCATGATAAAACATAGCTATGCGTCGTTAAATACTGCTTTATGAATGCCGCTTAAAACTCGTTTGATTTGTCCTGTCAAAATTTTCTGTGAACGGTTACGCTAATTATCTGCGTGTTCATTTAAGTTTAGCGCACTGATTGGTCGTTCCGTTTAGAAACCTCAAATATCTACTTTCTTGAAAAAAACCGAGCATCACCTGATTGTCTTGTTCAAGGATTTCGATATTTCTAGTTCATTTGGTTTCGAAAAAATGGTAACAAACGTACTTTACGCATTCCAATTTCATTACTTGTTGCAGCGCCAATATTTCGCCGACCGCAGCGAGGAGGACGTCGACAAGGTGGAGCAGTTGACCGATGAGCTCGCCGAGTCTGCGCTGAAACTCGAGTCGCAAGCGGGCGAATTGGAACGCCTCGACCAGCGGTGCACCGAGATGACGACACTGCTGGAGGTGCGCAACCAGGAAATTGAGCACTTGCGCAATCAGATGGCCACGCTGACGCAGACGGTCACTGCCTACTTGACGTCTACTGGCGCAGTGGCCGCGACGCAAAGACGCTTTTAGGCTGTTTTGCCGCACATTTTGTTCCGTTTCATGATTGTGATCATGGTTTCAGCATTGTACAGATTTGACGTTTTTTTTCGTATTTTGTAGTAACGAGTTTCAGGTGAGACTTTGTGTTTGTGCTTATACCACGTTGCTGTTCATGTGTAAAAACCGGATAATGTGTTGAAGAAATAATCTTACAATATTTTTTATCAAACATCTTTGTTCAGTGTGATTGGTTGGTGGTCTTTTGTTTCAAAAGATTTAAATGCAAAATTCTTAAGTTAACATTCTTTTATTTGCAGTTAAATGCATTTACCGGTTAGAATTCACCAAAATACTATAGACTCAGAATTTTATCGTGATTTTCAGAACAGAACAGGCAGTGAAAGTTTGTGGAGCATGCTTTGTTTTTACTGTTGTGGTTATTGTTGTTTCAATTTTTATTTCATTGAACACACAGAAATGTTCAAAGCGTTGCAACAACTTGTTTCCCATTCAAATTGTTTATTTGTGCATTCAAGAAAACTGATTGGCAGGTGAGAAATAGTAGAAAATTTTGTGTTGGATGGAGTCAGTTGGTTGCCGCATATCCGAAAAAACCTGTCACTTTTTTGCAGAGAGTAAAAAGTGCGGAAATTTGAACGCAAGAAGAAAGAACGGGATTGGGGATTGGAATGTAAATTCAAATCCGTTATCCCGTTGAATATACAATGTATAAGATCAAAAACACGTTTGTGAACAAATTTGTCTTTCTCCCAATTTAATCCCTTTTTTCATCCAAATTTACGCTCGTTAGACTTTAGTTCTTCATGGAAATTCACTGGGTTGGTGGGTACAGACATCAGAGCTTTCTCAAAATTCTTAGGCTTCCATTTGAATTCGTTTCTTTTAACCGAACAGTGGTGGGAAAAACTGAATGAAGTGCAGCTTGGGAAGTTTCTTTGTATTTTTTTTACCTGGAAACAAATACAAAAACGCTGTTCTAATCGAGATGCACTGAGGTTTTGACGGTAAAGTTTCAGGTTAACTACAAAGTGACATCAACGCTAACAAGCACCCCATTTGGGCTAAATTTTGTTTTCTTGCAACACCAATTCCGTTTCTTCTGGTTTGCCTGCATTCTGCGAGTGACAGGTCCAATACCAAATAAGCATACTGCAGTCGCTTCGCTGAAGTTTGTAGGTTCTTATGTGTATTTAATGAGTCTGGACTAGAGTTGGTAAAAAACCGGTTTTTTATATTGCCAGGAAAAAAAACGGTTTCTTTTCCGTTTTAAAACCATAAAAAACCGAATGCTTCCCAGCTCCCAAAACCTTCCAGAACTTGGCATCTCGAACTCAAAATAGGAAATACATCAAAACTTGTGATTTTGAGCAGCGTAAAATGCTGTTTTCGGGCATACAACCGACTCAATTTGCTATTTTTGCCACCCAATGCTACCCAATTTTTTGTTTCAAATCAAACCAATTTTGCTTTTATTGGTTTCCAGGGCAGCACGTTCAATAAATTAAAAACAAAGACTGGGCAGTGACCATGTAGGTGTGGGGAGCGGGGAGGGACGGTTGCAAGGAGACCGGATAGCTGACCCCGATTTGGGGGGCGAGATTTGCAGAACTGCAAAGTGAAACCGGTGGCGGATTGCGTTCGAAAAATAACATTTCATCAGTTACCCTTTGCAAATCGACAACATCGTCAGTCAGTCTGCATATGCACTTAGTCGCCTCCGTGGCTCGGTGGTTAGCACGTTCGCCTTCAACCCAGAAGGTGACGGGTTCGATCCCCCACGGAGGATGACAAACTGCCGCCAGTGTAGCTCTCTACTCTAATAACTAGTCTGGTTTTCAACTAAAACTTTCGGATTCGCTGCCCTACGGGGATATAGCGACCGCAGGCCACCGAAACCGAAATCGGGCTAAGATCACTGGTGCTCCCAGGACAGAGCGGGGCTTAGAGGCTGTCCCCCTCACGTGGCGAGGGTATTGGTTCCACGGGATGGTGAGCCGTCCATTCCCCAATCCCACCGGAGTTTGGTACCTTCGGGTTTCCGAAATCGGTGGGGGGCGTGCTTCAAATATATGCTTCAAATATATAGTTTAGCAGTCACCTTGTCTTCATCGTATTTCACTTGACCCTTGCCATAAAAGCTTCTGCAAAATGACGCTTCACCAGTTCAGTTCGACACAGTTCACTGCACCGTTTTTTCAAAAATATAATTTCACATTTTATCAATCAAACGAAAATTTGTGATTTTTGACCATAGTTTTATCTAAAAAACTCAACTAAAAAATTAATTGCGAAATCAAATACCCGGGGGGGGGGGTTGTTAATGAAGTGCATGATAAGGATTAGCTTAGAGCAGGGTGAACGGGTAAAAACATTACAGCAAAATTATAAACTTCGCACTTCAAATTTGTTTTCAACACGCGGGTTTAATTAGAAATGTGTCAGTTTAAAAAAAAAGTTCAAAATTGCAATTACAAATTACATTCAAAAACGATTTTAATAAAGCGTTGCTTTTTGTCTGTTCAATTCAATTAACTTTAAAATCGTTTTTAACGGGAACAGCAATTGACCATTAGTGATTAAAAAAGATTGTTTTTAATTTTAAAACAGAATGCAGTAAAGATAGTGTTCGCGATCAGAATATTGTTTTTGATAATTTGAACGGTAACGACCAAAGCAGCTCACAATCAAAATGCAATGCATTTTTTAGCACGGTTCAAAAAGCCAAAACCGGGCAAAATCCATTCAAAAATAATAATTGTATTTAACAGATATCAGCTAACCGTGCCGTAGGCACGGGTCAATTGGCTAGTGAAGTTTGAAAATTTTTAAGGTAAAAAACCGGTTCTTTATTTTTTCAAGAAAAAAAAACTGGAAAAAAACCCGGTTTTAAAACGGAAAAGAAACCGGTTTTTTTCCTGTGCCAACCCTAGTCTGGACTTGGTGGTTGTTTTGCTTTGACGTTTTACGGATTTTTATTGATGGCGAATTCTGTGTTTTTGTTTGCATGGGATGCTCGCTTAACTTCGATGTACGTACATATACGATGTATTTCCGAAGGTTTGAGTTGTGTTTACCTGCAATTGTATGACCTATTTTTTTAAACGTGTCCCACTGAAATGACGTCATGTGCCGCCAAACACGCGCTTGTCGTTCACTGCAAACCAGGCTTTCCGTTTAGCCGATTTCTTCCCGTAAACAAATGGTGAATGTCGAATCAGTCACACCAAACTGACATTTTAGTGCCTGTACTTTGACAAACGGCCGTTTTTAAAGCAAATGACGTCATTTTAGTCTGGACACGTTTGAATAAATCCACAATAGCACAACTGTGTCCGTTTGGTTTGACCTGTTCGTCTCATTCAAATAAACCTCCATTGACTTCTGATGTTTTTGCTGTTTTTCTATTTATTGGTTTCTTGATGAGACCATTCCACACAGCATTTACGTCGTGCGTTTTTACATGGCACTGTTTATATTTTAAAATAGTGTTTCGCAGAGACGGCTTGAGATAAAACCGGATTTATTTCGGTAATAAAACCGTTTTTAGGAAAAACGGCCCAAAATAAAAAAAACTGTTCTTTACCAAACCCTTTTCCTGAAAATCATGACCATTTTTGGTCAGTTATGAGTGCGAAAATGAAGTGTGAAAATGGGCTAATGATCCCATTTACGATTCTTTTAAGCGTTTTATAAAACCGTTAAAGGAGCCACATTCAGTTCAATTCAGTCTATTTTTGGTAAAAGTTATTCTCCTAATTCAGCATTGTGAAATTTTTGTCCCTCTGTTTTGTCTCCATCTCTAGTGTTTGGGCATCTTGTTTCCGATCCACGTGAATCGAATAAGAAATTTTTGAAAACAAGTTTCAGAACTTGAAAAAAGCAACGGAACAGCTATGAGCATCATGAACGAAACGAAGCATCCGACTGTCACCGGTTTTCACGGTTCAAAATTGTCCGCTCTCAGGAATGATTCCGGTTTTATTGATGACCAGAAAGAGGACAAATGGAAACTGATGCTGAGATACGAGCGTGTCAGAGGCACTTGCTTCACGCAGCACCAATCGATCAGCCCGGTTCGTGCGTCGTCCTGTGACAATGTGAGCGTCTTATCCTGCTGTTTCGTTGGCAATCTAGGGGTGCCTGGTGGTTAGTGTACGGAGGCACCTACTGCACTCCAACCTGCAATCAATCTGTTTTCCAACATGCAATTTGGGCATTCATCCAATGGAACCTGGCATTCCGATTGGCTGCATCGAGCTGCTTAGTTCAGTCAGAGAGCTGAATTCAAAAGTGGCCAATCGGCTGACTGCAGATTGCTGACCTTGATAGCTTGCCTGAATATTGGGTATCCATCCGGAAGACCGGTCGGCCGCGAGACGGGGTTTACACGAGGCAGAAGCTTGTTGTTCTTTGCCGGATTTCCCGGAGGGGCGAAGCAGAGGTACTGGCGTTTAGGGTTGGCACAAGAAAAAACCGGGTTCTTTTCCGTTTTAAAACCGTTTTTCCAGTTTTTTCTGAAAAAATAAAGAACCGGTTTTTATCTTCAAAATTTTCAAGCTTCCTGGTCAAAAATTACGATTCTTCGTTTGATTAATAAAATGTAAAATTATATTTTTGAAAAAACGGTGCAGGGAACTGTGTCGAACTGAACTGGTGAACGTGAAGCATCATTTTCCAAAGCTTTTGTGTCAAAGGTCAAGTGAAACACGATGAAGACAACGTGACTGCTAAACTAAGTGCAGATGCAGACTGACTGACGATGTTGTCGATCTGCAAAGGGTCACTGATGAAATGTTATTTTTCAAACGCCTCCGCTACCGGTTTCACTTTGCAGCTCTGCAAATCTCGCCCCCTAATCGGGGTCAGCTACCCGGTCTCCTTGTAACCGCCCCCGCTCCCCACACCTACACGGTCACTGCTCAGTCGTTGTTTTCAATTTATTGAACGTGCTGTCCTGGAAACAATAAAAGCTAAATTGATTTGATTTGAAACAAAAAAATGGGTAGCAAAAAATAACAAATTGGGTACTTTGTATCCCCGAAAACGGCGTTTTTGCGCTGCTAAAAAACACTAGTTTTGATGTATTTCCTATTTTGAGTTTACGGTGCCAAGTTTTGGAAAGTTTAGGAGCTGGGAAAAATTCGTTTTTTTTTCGGTTTTAAAACGGAAAAGAAACCGGTTTTTTTTCCAGCAATATAAAAACCCCGTTTTTTTACCAACCCCACTGGCGTTTGCGACCGAATTCGCCAGTTCCGCTCCGAGGCAGAGCCAGCGTCGGAACCGAAGCAGAAGTTCGCGAGAGGAAACACAAGACAACCTTTTTCAAAATCCACGAGACGAGACAAGACACGTCTCGCGGCAACCTGCCGGTCACCCAGTAGACCGGTCAGATCGCATATCTTTGTTCTATTGGCACACAGGGTGCTTGTAAATTAAAATAATAATTGTTATGGAATGGCCAACGGGGTACGGTAGCGCTATTTTGGGTCTCAACGCATCTTCTCTCATTGTCAAGGAAGGTTCTGATATCTTTTGATGAAAGAATCATGAATCACGAGTCAAATTTTGGAATTTTATTGCAACCGAACTCCATCATGCTCATTCCATTCATCATTCAACCCACATCGACAAGAAAAACAGAACGCGCGGAACAACACCAATATTTCAGGGTGCGTCGTTCTACTGTTTGTTTGTTTTAGCTCAGTGTCTAGATGTCACCTGTTTCAGCAAATTTGCGCTGTTTTTTCTTTAAATTTTTCAACCTAAAATTCTCAGGATTTTGAGACGATCATGCGTAAACGACGCGTCTACGACCGACTGGCACCAAGCCTGTTGTGTGTGGCGTCGCACTCGAGTTCAGATGTTTGCGATTTATCAAGTACGTCGTTTGATTTCAGGCAGTATTCTCATTGCGTCTCACTGCCCTTCTCCTGGCGAACGCATTGGTCCGCACGGGACGGCACGCTCCACGTCCATCCAACCCACACCAAATCACCGCACGTTTGTATCGTCATTCGTCGCTTCGGGTTTTTGAATGAAACCGCTCGGTTGAGATAAGAATTTAAAAAATGCATGTCGAGTCGTTCGATGATACGAGTTGTTTTGGAAATCCTTAGGACACCCGTCACAGCGCTGCTTTCACTTTCAGCGCGTGTTTCGCTTCTGGCTGTCCGAGCGACGTACAGCGATGAACGCAGCTTCGTGGACAGCGCCATAGCGAGCGCGCTGTGCTCGTCGACGTCGTCAAACTCGTCGGTCAGTACTATTTTGTTGTTGGCATTGCCGGTGACCAGTTTTATAAAAGATTGTCGTCCAAAAGTGCCCCACCACCATGCACCTGAATGGAATCATGAAACATCACAGTTTCGTTTTTTTCACGCAACCTGATTCACCATGTTCGCTCTTGAACGTGGATGTGAGCAAACTGACCATTGTTAGTTCCAGAATTTCTTCAGGCAGCTGACTATTGGACTGCTGAGTTTTTTAAAACTGGCCCGTTGCCTGAACTTTTAACAGCGTCAGTAACACGAGAACGCAGATTGAACAACAAAAAATGCGTTTGGGATCATATTTTAAGTGCATGTGCAGAGGAGGACAGAGTAAAGCACAGGAGATGGTGAGTAAACCACGGGGACAGAAAGAAAGGCAAAAAAATCAGATTGCTCTTTTTCATCCTAGTCAAAAACGCTTGGCTTAGGATTAGGATTAGAAACCTACACCTACACCGACTTCTTTTCAAGTAAAATCTGATAAAATGTCACAAAAATCGTTTTACACCCATCCAAAAAACGTTCATTAACATGAATGAACGAACATTACAAACGGCTGCAGCGTAGGTTAGGAAGAAAAATCCGGAAACAGAAAAAATAAGCGTCTCGTCGAGCTGAGTTCAGCTAGACCATTTTCAGAACGATCCGGAGAACTATAAGAGCGAAAATCGTGTTTATTAAAATTTTTGTCCATTTCATAAAGGGAAAATTGCTTTTTTCAACAGGACAATTTTTGACCTGTAATTGAATAATGAATCGTTCGTAGCATTTTCTCTTTAGAAAATAACCAAAATTTGGCTGAGTTCAAAATCCCTGTTTGCTGTAGCTAGCCTGCAACCCCGACGGCACAGCCAGTCCCCCTCTCCCAAGACACTTAGTTGCAGTCAGCTATGCTATCAACCACCTGGCGAGGGTCTGCTCTTCAAAACACCATGTCTGGACTTTGGAAACAAACAACAATATTTCATAATTTGGTTCCACCGACTAAAAACATGTTCTATGTTGCAACACGACAATTTCTGAAACGGTATTTCAATTCAGTCGAGTCATTTCAACACGCTAAAAATTGACCCCAGAAGTCATTCAAATTGAAAAACATGGAGACGACGGTCAAAATGACCAAATAATGACAAATAGCTAAGTGCATACGGAAGTTTGGGGAAAATTGGTATTGATCTTTCAAAAAAAATGTCAAAAATCGCATTTTCAGAGCAAAGTAAAAGACAAAAACGTTTCAAAGTTTTTTTTAACTACGGATTTTTTTAACGAAAGAAATTTAAAAAAAAATTGTTCAGCCCCCGAACGCAACTGCAGCCTGCGTCTCCCGTTTCATTGTCACGGTGTCCATCGGTGAACGAGCGCGCGACCGATGCAGCGCGCAAGCGGCGCAGTGACAAAGTCGTTCCACCATCGTTCGGGTGTGTTCGCTACGAGACAAACAGTTGTAATGATAACAATGCTGCTGTGGCGTCAGCGGCCAGCGAATCATACGAGCCGTTCGTGTCTGCTTCTGCAACGTTTGCCAGCTGTCAGTTGTCAAAGGTCGGTCTGTGTTTTCGAGTGGTTGAACAGAACTACGTCACAGTTCGTTAGCGGCAAGATTTGTGGAAGAACTTTTTCTAATTTTGAATCAAGTATTATGGTCCGTTCAACCAAGGCTGCACCGTAGAAGAAATGTCAAGAAAGTAAGAAACACATGCATAGCGTAGCTTCCGGGCGCGCACGTTTGCGGAACTTCATGGACTTTGCAGACGACAACAAAGAATACCAGTGCTGATGTGAACGGTGACAAACAGAGGCGCAGAAATCAGAGAAAACGCAATCGACAGCGCGCTCCTAAGGACTTAGACAGAGCGAACAGTCAAACATCCGGGCAAGCATCGACGTTGTGCGCTGGAACGCACAGAAACGACAACAAAAACAGCGATAGATCGTGTCGTGTTCGGCATCAGTCACTGCACTCTGTTTTCGGGCATGTTCAGCGTGCGCATGCAAACAAACAGGTATAGCCTATTCATACTAGTGATACACCACGAACGTGTCAAACAGAAATGACGTCATTCTGAAAACGCGCTTGCTGTGATGCACTGCAAATGAACGATTTTCAGTTCGTCTGACCCTGATCCACGTGAAAAAAGGCAACGTGAATGAGTGGGTGAACCACACTGTGATTCTGGTGTATGAATTCTGGTGAACCACACCAAACCAGCTAGGTGTTTTAAAGCAAATGACGTCATTTCAGTGTCGTTCGAAGAAATCAACAAAAACACATTACCATGAGCTGTTCATTAAGTTGGGCCACGAGTTCTTCGCAGAAACTTTGAACTTTCCTCATTGGTGGCAGTCAATAACAACAACAACAACAACAACAACAACAACAGGCGCTCTTGGTTCAATTTCAGATGAGCTGCAATCGAAAAACGAGCGAAACGAACGTGCACGGCGTCAGCGCGTCACCGTATGACGCACCAAAGTTCCAGTGTTCGCCGCCAGCTAGCGCGCTGCCTGCACCGCCCGCCCATTGGACATGAAACTTGGCAACTGCTTGTTGTTTGTTGTTCGGTTTCTTGTTTTTCTTTGTTGTTGTCAATATGAGGCATGTTGAGAAACGAAGATATTTGAGAGAGCGTGTTCTTGTTGTTCTTGTTGTTGCGTTGACCAGCTGCATGATTGCGGTTGAATCGCAATTGACCATTGGTTAAGTTGGACAATCGGCGGTCGTCTTGTTGTTGAGTGGCGTGGACTTTTGAGTTGTGTCATCATTTTGCAATTTTGCTATACTGCGGCAGCGCTTTCTTTTGTTATTCGCTGATTGGTTCCCTAAATCCGATTCAACGCGTAACAAATTTCCAGTGGCGCCGCAGTTATTTTTAAAGCTTGTTTGCTTTGACGTGGTAGTTTCGTTCACAACTTTGATTGTTCGATTTGTGCATAATTTGACGCAAGCTTTGAATGTGATTTGCAGTTTTCATGTTTGTTTTTCTGAGTTTCGCAAGTGTGCAAACTAGATCGATCATCCTTCGCGTCACATAGGGTATTTGTATTGTTTCGGGTCAGTTATTGTTTTAATGTTTTTTTTGCTAGCCATTTGACCGTACATAGATTGACTTTCTGCTGTCATTTTTTTGAAACGGGTTCGTTGAATGTACATTGAACGTGCCAAGTTTTGTTGTGCTTCTGTTTTTATTCAGCTCAGGGTAGGCGGCAGTGCGGTTGGTCTGACAGCTGTGATCTTTTTCATTTTCTTTTCAGTTTTCGTATTCTTTTCGAACGACACACTGGCTTACTTTGTGATCCAATATGCACTGAAGTTTGGCGTTCCAAACTATTTCTTGTTTAGATTTTTGCAGTATGTTGGGAAAGTCTGTTCAGATGGTTTCAGTCTGCACTTTGTTCTCCGTTTGTCCAATCTATTTTACACATAAATTTCGGTTCGTTCCGTTCGATTGCAGGTGTCTCGCCATTTTTTACTGCTCTGTCAACATTGCACTTTACTCATTGTTGTTCGTTTACTGATTTCTTGATTGGCTGTGATTGATTTGGTAGACCTAGCAGAAGATGAATATTCAGTTACACGATTCACTCGTCGTACACGTCTTGAATTGGCATCTAAAAATAGGTCGCATGCGAAGTCTAATCAAAACTTATTATCAGCGCATCGAATTACCCAGGGACCGCACAGTTTTCTCGCTTTTAGTTTTGAGCTTTCCGCAGGCGTCTAACATCATAACGAGTGACAATCAAAAACGGTTCATATCAGAGACTCGCGGAACAATTGACATCAGTTCAGTAAGCATTCGCACAGTTTCCAGTTTGAGTAAAGCCGTTGTCAGACGTATTGTTTCGCATTTGATTCCGAAGTCTACAAAGTGTCTATTCTATTTAGCACGTAACTTTTATGGCTGCCACTCATATTCCACCTTTCACATTGCGCTGAGAGCGCACTTTTCTGTTATCAAGTTCTGTCTGCCATTAGTGTCAGTGAAACTGAACCATTCGAGAACTGTTCCGCTGACAAGCTGCGCCAGCAAATAATGGCATGTCGACTAGCACAATGACAATAATAATTTGCCTTTTTTCACCAAAAAATGGCCTGGAAAACAAAAAACCTGTGAAAATGCATCTTCTGCACAAAAATAGCAAACAAAACATGTGAATATCAAACATATTTACAGTGCCAAAGTTGAAGTGCGACATGTGTCTGACAATTTTGGTACATAACCACAGGAAAAACGATTTTTTTATGTCGTGAAATGCTGGCTTTAAATTTGCATGACCACGTGATCAAGTAGTCGTTTTAAGCAACATATTTTCCATTCAACATAAAGCGCAAGTTTGTCGTTTTATGACTCGTTTTAAGTTGCGACTTATAAAGTGCATGAAATTTGCATTAAATGCAACATTTCATGCTGCGCAGCTTTTATTATTGTTGTCTTTATCTGTTTAGGTTTTATTCTGTAAAATAGTTTTCATTGTTAAACTGCTTTTCATTGTCAAATAAACACGCCAAGGATATATGAGCCGTCGGTTGGCTGATCACCGACGGTTTATTGGTGACACACGCGCGCGCACACATCCCCTTAAGATACATGAGCCGTCGGTTGGCTGATCACCGACGGTTTATTGGTGACACACGCGCGCGCACACATCTCCTAAAGATACATGAGCCGTCGGTGTGCTGATCACCGACGGTTTATTGGTGACACACGCGCGCGCACACATCCCCTTAAGATACATGAGCCGCCGGTGTGCTGATCACCGACGGTTTATTGGTGACACACGCGCGCGCACACATCCCCTAAAGATACATGAGCCGTCGGTATGCTGATCACCGACGGTTTATTGGTGACACACGCGCGCGCACACATCCCCTTAAGATACATGAGCCGTCGGTGTGCTGATCACCGACGGTTTATTGGTGACACACGCGCGCGCACACATCCCCTTAAGATACATGAGCCGTCGGTGTGCTCATCACCGACGGTTTATTGGTGACACACGCGCGCGCACACATCCCCTTAAGATACATGAGCCGCCGGTGTGCTGATCACCGACGGTTTATTGGTGACACACGCGCGCGCACACATCCCCTAAAGATACATGAGCCGTCGGTATGCTGATCACCGACGGTTTATTGGTGACACACGCGCGCGCACACATCCCCTTAAGATACATGAGCCGTCGGTGTGCTGATCACTGACGGTTTATTGGTGACACACGCGCGCGCACACATCCCCTTAAGATACATGAGCCGTCGGTGTGCTGATCACCGACGGTTTATTGGTGACACACGCGCGCGCACACATCCCCTTAAGATACATGAGCCGTCGGTGTGCTGATCACCGACGGTTTATTGGTGACACACGCGCGCGCACACATCCCCTTAAGATACATGAGCCGTCGGTGTGCTGATCACCGACGGTTTATTGGTGACACACGCGCGCGCACACATCCCCTTAAGATACATGAGCCGTCGGTGTGCTGATCACCGACGGTTTATTGGTGACACACACGCGCGCACACATCCCCTTAAGATACATGAGCCGTCGGTGTGCTGATCACCGACGGTTTATTGGTGACACACGCGCGCGCACACATCCCCTTAAGATACATGAGCCGTCGGTGTGCTGATCACCGACGGTTTATTGGTGACACACGCGCGCGCACACATCTCCTAAAGATACATGAGCCGTCGGTATGCTGATCACCGACGGTTTTATTGGTGACACACGCTATGTAGATTAAATTTCAATTAGAAATGAAATGCGGTTTACAGAAAAACAAACGAGCAGTTTGTTCAGTTCTTTAGCGCTTTGTATGCACATTATATGCACATGAAATAACAACATGCGACTGCGTGTGAAGGGGGCGACCACACGCAGTATCACGCACGTCATTATGTTCTCATTAAAAGTTGCTGCTTATAATTCGAAACTATGTTGCATGCGAACGAGCTGAGACAAAATACATGTCGTGCTCATGTTACGACCGCATGTCATTTTGTCGTGCTCATGTTACGACCGCATGTTGACATGAAACCGCAGATAAAGTGAACATGCGAACGACATAAAATAATCGTCTTTCCTGTGAACACAAAAAAGTCCTCAGATTCTGCAGGCGTATGCAGCTGCAGATTGTCTTTCAGTCCGTTTTAGCGGCATAGCCGTCGGCATGTGCCTTATCATCTTCATCCTTTGGTATCATCACGTCACACACCCTTCCGAATGTGCGCATGTAATATTCAAAGTGCAAGTTGCGCAATGCAAAGTCGCACTGTTCTCGGATGCATTCGCGTTGCTTCTTGTAGACGCTGCAACAAAGAGTATGACATTTTTTCAAACATTCAAAAGTATGAAGTGACGTCATGTGCCGCCAAACATGCGCTTGTCGTTCACAGCAAACCAGACTTTCCGTTTAGCCGATTTCTTCCCGTAAACAAATGGTCAATGTCAAATCAGTCACTCCAAACTGAAATTTTAGTGCCTGTACTTTGACAAACGGGCGTTTTTAAAGCAAATGACGTCATTTTGGTCCGGACACGTTTGAATAAATCCACAATACAAATAACGGCGTTGGCCTATTTGGTCGAACGTGTCACACCGAGTTCATGTGTTCTAAGAAATTCGCTTTCCAAATTCGCACAGCGTTACAAATTTTGGTACCAGTAAATAACAAATGGACGTTGCTGAAGCAAATTTAATCAGTTCGGTCCGATCGACATGATCGACTTACATGTACAGTAGTATATGTACAGCATGGCCAAATAAATAAAGCAATATTTGTATTCTCCTGCAAGGCTGGATTAGTCGTAAACTAAAAGTTCTCATTTCAAGAACGCCTTTTTCCAGTTAAAAAACACGTCAAATTTGACACAGTTGGATTTCTGAATGTCTTTTTTCTTTCAATCAAATTTCGCTCCTTACACCCTTGAAAAAAGCTGTCATGTTTTCTCGGCCATTGCGTACATATCTACAGTATCCATTCACTTTCAGAAGCAAATGCCTATTTTACTGAACAACATTTAGGAAACTTGACTCTTGTTTTCCTTCAGTAAAGCCAGAAAAGTAACGATGTTTATGAAAGTACCAAATGACACACACCTGCAAATGGGGTCCCAGTTCTCCCAAGTTTTCGTGACTGCTCCAAAGAGACTGAGGAACTCGTCGTGGAACGAGACGACCTTCATCAGGTGCTCGTCATCGCCAATGAACTTCTCAAGCGCACACTCCTGTGCGCATTTGCCCGGTGGGCGCCGTGCGAGTTCGTTCAGTTTATGTGCGCTGTCCATGATCAGTGCAGGATAGATGGGCACTGCAGAATGACGCACAATAACACAATTGCGCTGAACGGTTTGCAGTTTTACTGCACTTTGATATCACGCAGTTCAGTGAAAGATCACTGCGAAGAAACTCCAACGTGAAGATATTTGTGCAAAGGGCATACAGATCGTAGTTGTGGCCTTAGTGAGATGTTGCTAACACGCTGTTTTCTGAAATTGTGCTGAAGCGAACGTACTTGGCACCAGCATTTTCGGCTCCGAGCGTCGTCGGTTGTTGCCGGCGTAGGCGCTGACAGCAACGATCAAGTGCACGGCGGCCAGCAGAACGAGCATGTTTGCGATCTGATCTTTCAACAAACTAAACTAGAAATGCGAATGTGTGTGTTTTTGAAAACGAAATAAAATGTGTTTGAAATCTGTTGGGTTTTCGTAAAAATGTTAGCCAAATGTTTTTTGAATGCAGAAAACTTATTGTTTTTTTCAGTAAAACTGTTTTTTATTGTTATTATTAACGCAACATTTTGCAATTGTTTCACACTTTCATTAGTTTTCACTTTTACACAAACAGACTGAATGCATTTTCAGTTTTTTAGACTGAATGCATTTTAAATTCACCAAGCATTTTGTGAGCAAGACGCGTTCAAAAAATTTTATTTCAACACAAAATAATGCTCTTTTAATCAAAAAACTGTGTGGCAGAAATAAAAACTGCAGAAGTGAAAGTACATAGCAATTGAGACAATAATTGTATTTAGCGGCGCAATAAAACGATAAAATCAGGACAATTTCCAAAAGCGAAGTTGATGTTTGAATGTGTTCACGCAACATTTGCTCGTTAATTTGTGTGGGCTTGACAAAACTTGTTTCTGGAATGAAAATGACCCAGACAGTATAAACGGAAATATGTCGCATTTTTTGCCTTTCGTGAGAAAAGTGAAACCGCGACATGTTCATGTTCAGTAAGAAACCAGCAGACGACCAACTTTTAAAAATCATCCAGCATTTATTGCTGCTGTGTGTTCAATTAACTTAAGGTCACATCTACATGATATTGCAATGTTGTCAAAGTGTTGAGTTGCGCAACTAAAAACTGCAAATTCTCAGTGTGATTAACGAAAATAGTAATAATTGCTGATAATTATGTTGTTCGGCTGATGTATGCTGCACAAATGGTTTCGCCAATGAACAAGAATGCTGATAGCAACGCGCCAACGGCAACCAGCACAAACAGCGACAGCGCATTCTCCATGCCAAACGTGCGACGCTTTGAGAGCGAGACACTGCCACCTACAAATTAGGCGAAATCGTGTTTGTAAACGTCAGTTCCATCTCCAAACCTTCTAAAAATGGCTAACAAATTTGTTACCTTGTTGTTGTAGACAAAACCACCAAACAAACGTGCTATTCACACTGGTAATCTTTCGTTTTTAATGCGACACATGACACATCGACACATGTACCATGGCATGAATTGAGTTTTAGAATGGATGGGCATATGTTGACCGTGTGGTATGACTCGCAATGCAAAACAGCTGCTTGACGGGGATCAATGCAACCCAAATGCTCTGCGACACGTAACATTCTGCCGGAGGGTGAGGCTCTTGGTGTCCGTTGGACTCACGGTGTGTCGGCGTGTCCGGGCACCTGGCACCCTCTCCAGTTCGCCTGCTGAGCAACTCGTTGTATCGTCGTCGTATCAGCCAAAGATACGATTGGCTTCGAATGATCCCGTAATTGAATTCTTTCAAAAATGCAGGGTCGGTGGTCGATTTAGAGAAGTAGTACATCGCTGCTGCACCGCTGCTGGTCAGCTCTGCAAGCAGAAAACAATAGCTGAGTATATAAACTGTAAACTGAGAAACCGTAGCATCACGGGGATAAACTAGCAACTGTACAGGTACGTACACGTATCGTGTCACCAAACAAACGCCATCCAAAAAAGCACAATAACAACTGTAAGAACATTTCAAACAACATTTCAGGGAACAGGTGCAGGAAACAGGTGAAATACAGTGTTCTCTCGTTTTTGTTTTGTTTTTCAATGCAAACCTGGCAGTTCAACGAATCTGAGACCGCAGTGTTTCGCAGTGAATCGTTGACCGAATATCTGCTCCGTCAACAGCACGTCAGTTCCTTGTCTCAGTCTGGTCACCACTGCGTGTTCGCTTGCCTTGCTGCTAAAGTCCACTATTTTAATTGGGTTCGATTGGAGGGCACGATAAAAACGATGCTGCGCATAAGACAGTTGGCTGGAAACGATTCTCGACGTTCATTGGCTGATTCGTTATCATTACTTCTAATAAGTACAGCACATGCGCACTCACTCATTTTCAGCGGCGTTTCGTTTGGTTGGGCTGGACGCAATACGCCCAATCGGCTGCACTTTGCCAGTTTCAATCAAGTCCAGCAACTCATCAAAAGAATCAAACAGAAACTTGTGTGGCGTCACCATGAGACCACCAGTCAAACCGCAGCTGGGGTCAGTCTTAGAAAGTTCCAACAGTCGCTCAACCGTTTAGTTTAGGGATGGAAGAAATGGAAATTGTCATTAGTGTTACCCTCATGGCCTGGTGGTAGCGCTTTAGACTGAGTTGTGCGTTGCGTTCGGGGATCAAGCCCCGCCGAGGGGTGTATAGGCACTTAATGACAGAAAAAAAATCGATGGGAGCCCTACTCGACCCTACTCTACGCTTCTTTTGGTTAGCCCTGGCTAAAAACATCGCCTAAAATTCCAACAAAAACAAACAAACAAAACAATCTATAAAATTTAGATAAGAATAAGGTGTTGCGATGAAAGAAGGTTTTCGATAGTTGACCAAAACTGGCGAGGTGGAGTGTATGAAACATTTGTTCTTCTGCCACAACGCCGACTTTTACCCCAAACCGAACCATTGAATGACCAGAAGAAAATTTTAAAACTGGCCCCTGTACAACGCCATAACGAGCCCATAGAAAAACGCCAGCAGGAAACCGACAGATTTTGATGATTTGAAGCGTTCATTGTTGAAGACTGAACGCAGTAAAACACTCATGTTGGCGCAGCTGGCGTCTGGATGCACTCGGGTGCAACAGAAGAAATCTTCAAAGTATAGTCGGGTTGTCAGAGCTTGCCAAACATACACATGCATGTAATAAGTATTCTTGTAGCTCGAAACAACGCAAGAACGTGTGATGCGTGTCTGATTTGTTCTGCAAACCAGACTTTTATCGGTAGTAGAGGTTGATTCAGTGAGTCTGTCGACCAGCGACTGGTGTAGTTTCATCGCTGCAACCAGCATCACGATCAAAAGCCAACTGGGCCAGTCGAACACGGACCAAATTTCCATTGAGCTTGCTACCAAGTCTGCAAAAACAAGAAGAAACGCAGCTAACTGATTTCACAAAACATTTCTAACTATCAGTCGGCCACGATCAGCGTCCACATTAACAAAATATACATGCAGCATGCACATTTCTTCGTTGTTTGACTTTTAAATTATAAAAACTTTAAAAAGTAATATCTGTTGCACAACTTGAAAACAGTAACCTGGAGTGTTCCAGTTTGTAGTTACAACCGCCTTATGTTGTACCATCGATTGCAACGGATCACTGAGTAGGAAATATTCTGCACCCGTTCCTGACAACGAGTACCCGTTCAGTGTCGTGTTTACGTACCCTGGATGCGCGTCTCACCAAGAACTCATCCCACAAAACATTTTCAAATTTTATGTTGCAGTCAAGCTATGTTATGCTTTGTTACAGTATGTTTTTTCAAGCTGTCCTCTTTTCAGCAGAATACAGAGCTGGCGAAAGCAAAATAACCGGACCGAGATACAAAAAAGGTCTTACTTAAATGAAAAAGGGAGTTTGTGTAGTACATTCAAATCGTCGTGACCATACGGATCCAACCAGACGCTAAAAAACCGGCCTCTGCGGAACCGCACCCCATACCCCAACGGTCTGAGTCACAAACCGAAAACCCAAAAGAGACACATCAGCAACAATCGCTTGCTGTTTCACAAAATGTCATCAGCTAATCAACATAATAAGCTGGCGGAGCTTTTAGGGCACTAGTTTGTCTGTCTGGCAGCGCCTGGTCACAGCAGCAGACATGTCAGGGCATGTCGGTTTCAGCGACCATAATCGCGATCCGGGTACCAAAAGTAAAATACTCAGTACATGGGGGACTTTTTTAAATGAAACTTTGCACAAAGCCAGCTCTTTCGAAAGCTTTTTGGTGCACCCCTAACCATGCCCGAAAACGGTTCTAAAGGACCAAAAAACGTGAATATGAACAAAAACCAGTTTTTAAAATAGCCCTAGACCGCATTAGGGCATAATATATAGTAGAAAATGTTCAGCAGATCAAGACGAATCGAATGGTTTTTTTATTTTTGTCGTAGCTCATAAAAAGTAAAAACACTATTTTTTGAAAGGGAAAAGATGACAAATCCAAAGCAACAATTTTGCTTTGTGGCACTGAATAATTGTCACAGCAATTCTGAACATAATAAGCTGGGCGGTGAGCTGGTGACTAGTTTGTCTGTCTGGCAGCGCGCCTGTCACAGCAGAGGTAATTTCAGGGATTCGGTTATTAGCCACAAACGAGTTCTTGATTTCCCGACCAAGCCCGATGCCGGTTATTCTTTTTATTACTGCAAAATCGCGCGGGCTCGGTATTATGCCACAAAGTGACAGGCTATGTTATGTGGTTATATAAAATGTGGTGACATGTTATGTTATGTTATGTTATGTTATGTTATGTTATGTTATGTTATGTTATGTTATGTTATGTTACGTTATGTTATGTTATGTTATGTTATGTTATGTTATGTTATGTTATGTTATGTTATGTTATGTTATGTTATGTTATGTTATGTTATGTTATGTTATGTTATGTTATGTTATGTTATGTTATGTTATGTTATGTTATGTTATGTTATGTTATGTTATGTTATGTTATGTTATGTTATGTTATGTTATGTTATGTTATGTTATGTTATGTTATGTTATGTTATGTTATGTTATGTTATGTTATGTCATGTTATGTTATGTTTTCGTCACGTGACGTCACGTCACGTCAGGTCCCGTGTTATTGCATACTACCGTTCATGCCTGAAGTACGTCGACGTACGCCTACATACGTCAGGTATAAACGGGCCGTTACTCCAACGATTACGTTGCAACGAGCGTAACATTCTAAGATTAGGTGTTCTTGTGGTAAACGCGCACAGTCCTGATAGAACGTAGGGTAGAAGTGGATTGTTGGTAATCGAATTGAATTCATGCACATCGTTGCTTGTAAAATCTGTTCGTCAGAAACGGTCACAAACAGAGAAGTAACATACGGTGTACCAATCACCAATCAAGATTCTGTATGACAGTTCCAGAAGACAGAACCATATGTATAAAGAACCCGCTTCACCAGTAATTACATATGGTGTCGTAACGCGGATGAATTTGGGTACACTTGTACCTAGGTGTGGTTTGCCTCTGGCCTCCTAGTTTGTATTTATCAATTCGATATTTCATTTCTTATTATAGACAAACTAGCAGCGTTTTGAACTGTGTCATCGACTCTGTTTATTGACAGTTTCTAACGAGTTGTTAATACTTTTCTCGTGAAGCTGCTGCTGAATTTCCAATGGAGAAACTAGCTGGAACGCAATGGGCGTCCTCATTGAGCGTATGATTGCTTCAAACCATTCAGCGTCCATGCCAGGCGCTATGCACTCAGACGTGCGACGCAGCTGAGAAGCGATGGCGCATTCAAACAGATAAGGCTCAGTCACTTGGTACACAATGGTCAGGTTCATCATGGTCGTACACTTCTACGGTTCTTACATTTTTAAACTTTCGAATCTACACAGCATAGAACTGTTTAATCAAAATGCCAATTTGCGAACACAATTTTAACTTTTGCAACTATGCCCAATTTCTGAAAGTCATTGCGCTGCTGCTTTGTTTGCGTTGTCTAAGCAAATAATAATTGGGCAAAAAGCTGATGCTAACCAGATGCGAATCATTTGATAAACGCTCATATTTTGTAAAAAATGCATCAAAACAAAATGTACTTTTCCGTATTTTCAATGTTTTTTTAATTAAACAAATGCATGTATATTTTAAAAGTCTGAAGTTTACATTCGGCGATGCGTATTGAATTTCAAAACAGAAAATGCATAGACGCACATTGTGTACAATTTCACTTGGGTCACAAACTGAAAGCATGCAGTGAATGCGGGCGCCAATCAACATAAGTATCCATATTTTAACAGTGAACTACTGTAGACTTCATTAAAATCGCATTGACTACGCATATAAAACAGTGATTTTTAGCAGTAAACTTAAGTCGTTACCAAAGAAATTTTAGTTTGTATGACGTCGTTTGTAGTCAATGGGCGCATCTTCTCCAACGTCGTCTTTGGTAACCATCACAGGACAAACCTTGCCAAACGCGTACATGAAATACTTCAGGTGTTGATTCAGCAGCAGAAAGTCACAGTTTTCGCGAATGCACTGACGTTGTTGCTTGTAAACGCTGAAATATACATTTTTTGCTTCCCACCGGTTTCAGAAAGAGGACAAGCTCTGAGCCCCACTTTATCCTGGTGGCATTACAGATCTGAGTCCCGTTTTGATTTCGGCGGCTTTCGGTCGCTTTAACCCGCAAAAGACAGCGAATCCAAAAGTTTAGAAAGTTTTGGTCCACCGATTCGTTGGTCAGCATGATGGGAATATGATTTCTGCGAAGAACACGCAACATTGTGTGCATTTAGCAACGACGACAACTCACTCGCAAAGTCCGTCTCTGATGTCTGAGTATCGAGTGACTTCGGCGCCACGAGCGAGACTCAGGAAGTGATTGTCAAACTTCAGTGCCATCATCAGCTCTTTGTCGTCGCTAGCAAACTGTTCCACTGCGCATTTCTCAGCACATTTCACTCCGTTTCGTACGAGTTTGCGATACTGATCAACCACGATCGATGGATAGTACGGCACTAAAGACAACTAAGAAATTCATATGAACACGTACATTGACAATTCACCAGCTTTTTAAAAACACAGACGACCGACAAAACTGGGTGGTAATGTGCAATCAATCAGCGACAACCCGTGTTTAAAATTGTTTGCTCAAGAGAAGCTTACGCGGAACAAGCTGTTTCGGCTCATGTGCTGAGACAATCGCACTGACCACAGCAGCTACGCAAAAGTAATGCAGCATCATTTGTGCTTTATTTTTAAACAAAAACGTACTAAACGAGTTACAATCTCAGCAAAATTTGTAATTTGCTCTTCTGGCCGGCTGTCCAAAATCCAACAACGATATTATTTTTGTTTGCACAAACTTTTCTGACAAAACAGTCATGGAGGTCGCGCTAGAAGCTATATCAAACTTGGTTGAACAAACATTCGTTTTTTGTTATGTGCATGTACTCACATGTGGGTATAATTACAACCTACCGTCGTATGTATGTATATGTCACATTATAACATATATAAAACGCAGAAAACCTAGGTTTTATATTGAATATCAGCGTAAATAAGATGGAAAGTTCTGGAAATTCACAGTGTGGTGATACTGAGGATGCCACACGATGGTAATTTCATGACAAAAGAATAATAACCTTGACTTGAAGTGCAAAAAAAATGAAATACATAAACTACAGCTGCAAATTTTTGCAACAAACCAGTTGTCGCATGCGCAATAAGAAGACGAAGCATAAATAACACGATATATATCAGTATAAAGATTATTTCCCAAACTTGATTGGTGTTTGTACATGTACTCATTTACTGTGATTATGAAAAATCTTAGAAAAATCATCATTATGAAATTCTATGAGTTGGAAGTACACATGAGCGTGTCTGCGAGTTTTTTGAAAAAAGTATTTTTTGTGTGCTTTGCTCAACTGCTTCTAAAGTTCATGGACATCAACAAAAGTGGCCACCAGATAACACTTGCATTTTGAATTTATGGGGGGGGGGGGTGAATTTGCTTTGACATTTCAAAAAATGTTGAACCATATGCGATGGATTTACAAAGCTACATACACCGGATTGATAAGAATATTATTTTCAAAATAACAGCGCCACATCGCTGTCATACGCGTGTGTCCTTTTTTGCAATAAAGTTTCGGATTGAAGGAAATGCTTCTTGTGGAACGTGGAAGCCGTAGCAGTTTTTATGGGATGGCGTGGGCATCGCAATGGATACTGGAGATGCCAATCAATCGGTGCGATCCAAGTCGATTGTGCGTGCTGTTTATTCATGCAGCGTGTTGTTTGCTGATGTTTGTTGTTGTGCAAACACTTCACCATCGAAGACACGACTGCTTTTGCAGCGCAATGTCTCAGCGTCGTCAGTGCGCCGCGCGCCACTCAGCAACTTCGTGCATCAACCGAACCGGCCATATGTGCATTCTGTGTTCGTTCTTTTGCACAAACATTTGCATTTCGTCCATGGAACTGACGATGATGCAAGATGCAACGTGCAGCGCAAGTGAATGCATGCCTCTCTCTATGCTTCATGGGCATAATCTTTAGCAAATAATTTTACATCATACAAAAGTGCGCACTGACTACCGGGCGGCTGGGGCCGAAAATAAATAAAAATTGTTGGCAAAATTTACATAAGCAAGTGCAATGCGCGCGCACATGTACACAGCAAAAGAGAAAGAAGAGAGCAATAGCAAATAGTGTGCTGAATTTATTGTGTTTGTGTATGCACATTATTGTACACACGGCTGGTTTTTGGCAGAAATGTTCATTCTTTCGCGCGGACTCCAGCACCAGCAGCGGCGGTTTACACAAGCTCTACAAACATTTACATCAACGGCCGCAAGGCGCAGCACGACGACATTCGCGCAAACTGCCGTTGTCCGTGCATGGTTCCGCTGCGCTCTTCTGCACAACACGCCGTTTTGTTTTTGTTTTTTGAGCCCACAGCTACGCACTATTTTGAACGTTGCATCACATGTATACCGCAAACTGACATACAGAACTGTTTTGCGCAATTATCTGATTTTAGTGGACCTTTTATGTATGTCAAGAATTCTGAGTTATTCGCAAATCTTGAATTTCCTTGAGTTATACAATTTGTTCTTGTGGTTGTTTGCAGTTACATCAGTTTCATATTGCATGGAGCTTTTCCCACACGATGAAGTCGTCATTAAAAGTTGCAGAATTTTTGAACATGAAAACGTTTACCGTATCTTCATACGTACATAGTGCCTCAACGACATAAGTGAAGTCCGAGTTTACCGCAACCGCACCATAACCATTCCATTTCCAAAGATTGAACACTTTGATTTCACCATGTATATGCATAATTTTCGACCTGGTGTCAACAATCTTTGTGATTCTTTTTTCCGTTAAGAATATACTTTTTTTGATTTTTAGCTGCTTCATGAGTCCAGCGTTGTGTCCTATCCAAGAATAAGTTCGCAACAAATTACTTCCAGTACGCGGACACATAAATAAGGAGGGTAAAATGGGACCGGACATGGGACACAAAGCTGAACACATTTTGTGGCGTTTTAACTTATTGCAGTAATCAACCAAGCAGTTTTGCTGTGAAACGGACAACTGACGGAAAATGCGCGACCGCATGCGTGGTCGATCAACAATGCAGTGATATGAATCAGCAACATATCCGCTCCATCACCTAACGTCTAGATGGCGAAACCGCAAACTGCGAACTTTCGTGGTGATGGAAACAGCACACTCTCAAAGAACCTTTACTCCAGGGAAAGTTATATCATAATGTCGACATCGACGCACTGATGCAACTGAATGCATCAAACTGGTCAAGATGGGAGTAATTGGCAATGTGATGTACAGGTATTTTGAAGATTTTTTAAACAATTTATATTTTCACAAATCACACATTGTATGTTCGTGATCATCCTAATCACTTTTGTGAATAAATCGTGCGTTTCAATTACGGTATTTATAATTGCTAAGTTCTGTTTCTCATCCCGTAAACATTGAGCTATCGAAATGAAATACGTATATCAAACACCAAAACCGAAACCAGCAAAACAGTGATCATTGCGACAATGCATCATACGACATCGACATCTTGCGACCCGTCCCATCCAAAGGAGGAAACAGAAAATAGGAAAGCGGCCAAATTGAACGTGTATACAATACCGTAATCGGACGTATTCCATAAGCACATATTGTGTGCACGCTTGCCTGCATCGTCGAAAACGAATACATTCAATGATTGTGAATGATGGTTTGCAATGGACGTGCCCCGTGCGCTCGCACATGCACACTAAGTAAACATTGAAATAAAAATGTCCCATGCGCGTGTGTCCTCGTCTGCACTATCCGCCCTTTTGAACTTGTTTCGAAGCGCTACCTGTGTATGCTTGCGGAAATAAGTTTTTTACGGAACTTTAAGTGTTTTCAAGCTGATTTTCTGTCTGTGATAATATGCAACAAAACAAATCATAGTTTCAAGCACGTGTTGGCAAACAATAAAGACTATCGGTGCACTTTTCTCATCAAAAACTTTTTCAGAGTTTGAAACGAATATGCCAACGCAAAAAAATACAATTTATCTATATGTCACTTTCCTGATTCATTCACTTATTCGATGAAACAATTATTACACACACACGTGATAAAACTGCAGCACAGCACGGGAGGTGGGCTTCCATGCGTAGAGCAATGAGTTTCATAATGAGAGTGGTGCAGCGGTTACTGCTGCGCGCTACAATGCACACGAGCAATGTTCGATTCCTGGTTGATCGCAGAGTGTTTTTTCATGACTTACAAAGCAGTGAAACGAATGACAAGTGAGTCGAATAAAGTGAAGTGAATTGTCAACCTTTTCTGCGTCCCGTTCAAAGCAAACCGAAATCGCAACAACGACCGTCTTATGCACCTGGTACTTTGCGACAAATCGGGAGCACACATCCAAGCATGCAAACCAAAAATACAGGCAACACTGAAACAAGCCGTCATCATCACACTGAATATCGTCAAAACGAATATATTTTGCCAATAATGCATATTGTGAAATTCAATATGCCGCCGCGTGTCTACAGTATCAGAGGCACACGAAAAATGCTCAACTGTAGGAGATGCTATGGTATTCGATTACAAATCTCACAAAATTTTACCATTCTGTATCTGTAACGGAGCTAAATGAAAGTGCTGCAGCCGCACCCACATTATTGTCATTCACATCTGCGCCGTCTTGTACGGTTTTGGCATGACACATACGGAATGACCGAGTAAACATGGCAGCTTTTTTCAGGGTGCAAGGAGCGCGCGAAATTTGAATGAAATAAAAAAGACGTTCAGAAACCCAATTGTGTGATAAATTTGACGCGTTTTTTTACACCAATGGATTTTTCGTGCTATTCTGTTTATTTTTTTCTCCCTTGCACGCATGATTAGGAATTATGTTGGCATTTCTGAAAAAGACGACTCCTAGTCTGCGACTGATCCCGCCTTGATTGACTGCCTTATTTATTCGGCCATACTATACACTGATTTAAAAAATATAAACCTTAACGAAGGATGATTGAATGGTGCGTAAGCTGAACATGGTATCTTCCATGACCCGCACATTTACTGAACAACATTATCCACATCCACATCATACCTGCAGAGCAATGAAGTGTTGCATGACGAAAAGAAGAACCTTGAAACTTGAGAAAAAGAAGCGGTGTATAACCGTGACTTGCAGCACACGATAGACGCAAAACAGCATTTTAGACAAATAGACCTGATTTCAATCTATAATACTAAAATAATACTTTGTCTGTCTGTCTGTCTGTCTGTCTGTCCGTCCAACTTTTTGCTATTTAAGGTAGCGAAATCAAAATGTTGCTATCACTAACAATTTTTCTATGCGAATCATTTGCTCTGTTTTGGTTTTCAACAACGAGTCATCATGATTCTTTGTTCTGTCATCAACGTTCCGTCGTAATGGTCAGGTTGGTTGGTGGTGATGTAAAAAGATGAGATTATAATGTGCGGGAACGAATTGCTCTAACGAAGCCATTATCTCACAGAATGGACGGCACATCCGATTATGATCGATACCAAGAATTGGAAAAACGCGTCTCCGAATAAAAAGAATTTGCGACTTTGTAAAACCAACAGAAACGAATTCGGCTTTTGATTTTTTTTTCGCACAAAAGTGGCTTTCCTGTGAACAATAATTGAATCCCATGTTTTTTTCCGAATCAAATACACGGGTAACATTGATGCGGAACATTCGATCAAAGCAAAATGAAACAGATCCATGAAGATAGATTGAGAGAGAACTAAACAAACAGCAGTTTTTACAAGATTTTAACTCAGATTATGTGACTTTCAAAAAGCAAAATTGTGGTGTACACAAATTTGCAATTTTGAAACAGCAGAAACTGAAATCGTATTGTTAAAAAAAAACATTTTTGTGCAAAAGCGGGCTTTCTATAAAAAACACAAATGAGATTGTGCAAATAAACGGGTATCGATTCCGGCCAGTTCTGTAAAATAAAAAATAAACGGGCCTCTTTTGGTCAAACTTAGCGATTTTGAAAAATGAAATTGTCAAACAATCAAGTCACGTTTGAACAATTTCCAGTCCATGATGCATCATTATTAAAAGAGGTGCATGTGCAGTAGCGGTGGCCCCTGCCCTAACACAGGCAAGAAAAAATGCAAAAACTAAATTGATTATTTTCACCTTATCAAATAGGCTTGGCTTAGGATTAGGTTTAGGATTAGATACCCACAACGACTCATTGCAAGCAACCTCTGATCAGAAATCAAGAAAACCACTTTTAAGAATGTATACAAATCATTTCAGTCAACCAGAAAAAAATCTGAAAAAAACTAAGCAAACAGTAGTTTTTACAAGATTTTAACTAAAATTCTGACTTTCAAAAAGTAAAATTGTGAAAACAAATTTGCAATTTTGAAACAGCAGAAACTGGAATCATATTGTTTAAAAACATTTTTGTGCAAAAAGCGGGCTTACTATGAAAAACACAAATGGGATGGGACTGTGCAAATAAACGGGTATCGATTCCGGCCAGTTCTGAAAAAATCTAACGGGAACGACTTCCCTTTAACCGAGTTTAACTTAACTAACCGAGAACAAACGTGAGCAGCAAATTCAATTAGTTTAGAAAAAAAATTTCTTAGCGATTGCAAAATCAGCGAAACAGAGTTATACAAGAATCATTTTTGACATAGAATTGACACCGAATCGAAAAGCTTGAAAACAAACATTTGAAACGTTTGAAAAGCACTTTTAAAAATTGAGCGGGTTCTCGAGATAAAAACAAAAGCAGAACGCTTGGCCCAAACAATAAATGGTATCAACGAATTTGAACGCTTGAAAGCCTTGGTTAAAAAATCACCACGTTTCCCGTTTCAGGAAAACAGAAGCAAACAAATGTCGATAAATCCGCGGGTGCGCACCTTGCTGTTAACAAAATCGCAAACATTTCTTACCCGGGCCGTAGGCACGGGTCAACTGCTAGTAATATCAAAAGTTTAAAACAAATCATTGAAAAACCACTGAAAGTGTTTGCGTGAAATGAGAAAAAAATGTGTGATTAACAAATTAGAATGTCAGTTTAAAAACAAATTTTAAAACACCAAAATACATGTTGTTTCCCTCAATTTTTCTTCATTTTTTTCAGGCAACACCGTATGTGTCAAAAATATTCATTACGGCTGCCGCACCGCAACACAGTGCAAAATCAGATGAAGCTGTTCATGTGCTTTATGCTCTTTATACGTACTTCTACCATTTTATATACGTCTTTTTGTGCAGAGGTGCAATTTTTAGTTGAATCGAGCAAGCCGTGGGTTTCACAGATTTTTATGAGCACACATTCTTTGCTTCAGCTGACACTTAACAGCAGTAACATCAATTTATACTGACGCCTTAAAAACTGAAACGTGTGCTTTATAAAAAATTAATAAACAAACACCTTTTAATTACACATACATGAAAAAAGAAAAAAAAACATATTACAGTGACGTGCTGATCAGCTGATACTTGTTATTTTTCACAGTAAGTGAGCACGACCGTATGTACTTGTAGTAAAACACGCTTAACACTGCTGGGCGTCACCCACTTGGCTCAACAACAGGAAACTCGTTATGGTCTTATTATCGTGCTGTGCTATCCGTCCCTCATTTTTGTTGAATTTTTGATGAAGTACCACTTGAGGTGTGTTTTAATGTGCGTTGCAGATCCATGAAAATGAGTGATTGTATGTCCTGAGCGTTAAGTGCGAAACACCTGAACCACTTTTTTGTCACAAATGTTGTCGTTCTCATTGTGTTTAAAACACGTGACCAAGAGATCGTAATGGCTATTTTGTTTTTGTCAATTGTTATTGCAAAAAATTATGATATCAAGCTACGTTATTAATACTCATGTAATATGGGCATATTATGGATTTCTGTTGTCACTGTGTGCTTCTTACTATACAATACTTATCGCAAAGTGCTACGCTGTGTATTTTGTGTCTTTCTAAATTTTTACGTGGTGTACTGTCTGCCAATTCAAGATTTGGGCAATTTAAAGAAAATGACTTTCGAAAATTTTAGTTTGCGCGACAAAAAGTAAAAACTTTAGCGATTTACGTAACAATACAAATCTTGTGATTCAACACAAGCGTGTGTGTCGCGACAACAATGCATTTTTTTGTTTAAATTTTTGTAAAAAAAACAGAAAAACGTTTCTACACGTTGACTGCTTTGAATGCAGCTTCATGGGAATGAAACGTGGCATAATTTCTAAATAAAAACTTCCTCCGCGCGCTTGCCAGGGTAGATTTTTTCAAACAAGAATAAAAACGATTACATGGTGACCAAAGAAAGACGAGATTGTGAAATGTTTATGTTTTCAAGAAATGCAAACCCACCCAGTGTGAATTGCAAACGCTGGATTTCCGGTGCGCTTTACAACGCCGCATCTTTTGGCGTCGGACAAAACTCGACCAAGCATAGATCCACATATTCGCAAGAAGTGACCTTGCAAGTAAGAAAAAACCGTTTCGCTATGCACATGTGTATTGTATGACACAGAGATGAGTTAATGACCAAAAATACAATTCATAAATCTATTTGTCTGATGATGACATATTAACGCATTTAATTTCCGCCCGTATGTTTTTTGTGTATGTGCGACTCTGCCTGCATTCTTCCATTTTCGCAAATAATCATGTGAATTAAAAAATATTGCAAAAGTGGTAAAAAAATGAAACAACAGCTGCAGGTGTGAAAAGTGCAATAATAACACACATCAAAAATCGGTTCTCCTTCGTTTTGTGCGGGGCGTGAAAACACACGCGCACACGATTGTATAAATTTATGTCTCGCTGTCACTGATACATACACGTTTTCATGCGTGCGTGCGCATGTTTTTTTATGTTTCAACATGCGTGCGGGTGTGCGTGGATAAATTTTATTACAAATTTTATGTCTCGCTGAATAATACCGATCATAAAGCAATTATCGCCTTTTTATTGTACCGTATACCCACGCATACACGCGTGTTAAAGAACATGAATAACGTGTTTTCATAATCTTTATCACGACACGACACGACACGACACACTCTTTCTCTTTAGCGCGCCTTTTTGGTGTGTTAGCAAGCATTCTTGGTCTTCTTTCATCATCTGCTCTGACCCCTTTTCAAATCACACCCACCAAATGCCAACCGTGACAAAAACAGGAAACAGAAATTACGACGACGACTCACAACATATAATTCTTTTGACGGATTTAATTCTCTTGCTGATGGGTTATACAAGTGTATGCCAGCTTGTCTAGTGCGCAAGAGATTTTTTTTGAAAGCGGACAGAAATTCGGAAAACCAAGAAACATACGCTAAAACACTTGATCTTGAAGTGCAGCGTGTGCAGTAACAACAAATCAATTGTGTTGTTAATTAGTTAACGGCCTAAAAACACATAGAACAACAAAAAGAACTAGAGCTTTCAGGGGGTCGCTGTGCCTCGCACCAGCACGCGCAAGAGCCAACGGGGGAGCCGAGTGATCGACTGAACTGTGAAATAAACTGTGAACTGTGAAGCACTCTTTCTTCTAGTTTTTTATGGTACACTTTCACTTTTAAGAATTCTTATTTTGTTTCTCACCATGGGGTACGTCGGTAGGTTAATTGATTGTAATTGTTGGGTTGCAAATGTGCCGCACACGCCTGGATGTCTGGTGATGGATCCAAGGAGTGATGTAAAGTTAAAAGGTTTTGCTTGAATACATTCTCAGCATCTACTGTACTTTCACCAATCCTTAATCAACGAAGAACCTTGGCTGTAAAACTGCTAAAATTCGTTTCGCAAGACTTCTGCTACATTTTCTGCTCTTTTTAGTGTTTTTTTTGTTTTTTTACAATTGAAAATATGTTTTATATTTAAAATATTTCATGTATTTTGCTTCCGGTGCACGCACCAACCATACATGCAAAATCATGTCAGCTCCACTTCAAACTTGTTTTACTGATCATTAAGGAACGCATCATCAAGTCGCTTCTCAAAGTTAAGCGGTTTGTGTATACACAGCCAATTTGTTCAAATATTTGTGCTGTGTTAATATTTGATTTTCATCATCTCTATTCCAAAATAATTATTGACATTTACATTGACATTGTCGGCCCCGTGCGTTTTTTGTGTACATCAACAACAGCAAATAATAGATAAAAAGAACAACGGTGTTGATAAGATGCACATGTAATGATACTTTTATGATTGTTTAAGCTCAGTTTTACGTCAGTTCAAGAAGTAAACGCGTTTTGGATATAGAGGATAAAGGAAACAACCCGATTAACTCAATCGGTGGACAAATCTAATTAAGAGTTTATGTGAGTTCCGCGAGGCGATGCGTGCGTCCAGAAGATTTAAAATAGATTTTTGCTACATAAAAAGAACAACGGTGTTGATAAGATGCACATGTAATGATACTTTTATGATTGTTTAAGCTCAGTTTTACGTCAGTTCAAGAAGTAAACGCGTTTTGGATATAGAGGATAAAGGAAACAACCCGATTAACTCAATCGGTGGACAAATCTAATTAAGAGTTTATGTGAGTTCCGCGAGGCGATGCGTGCGTCCAGAAGATTTAAAATAGATTTTTGCTACAGTCTCTGGACAGCCCCTAAGACAGATTATTGCGTAAAACAGGAAATACAGTGTACGTCTGATGGTTCTTTTATGGCTTGTGTTCGCAATGAGGTGGGTCGCAATCAAAACGACGTTGAAATGTGTCTAATTGAGTCATCATATATCATCTGTGCAAATAATGTTTTAATTAACTTGGACTGACGCAGGTATGCTGCTTCATATCCGGTATTTTTCTGATTATCCATTGCTTTTTTGAAAACCATTTTAGTGACAAAGAGCAAAAAGTATTCGCGATCTATCTAGAGATACATATGATTGACTTACTGTTTTTGCTTTTGTTGTTCCTAATGTGGCTGTTTTTCCTCGTTTTAAAAAAATGTTATAGCTGTAAAACTTGTCGTCTGTGTGCCACTTGTGCGCGCGTAAAATGTCCGAAAACTTTATTTACAATAAATGTGTACATATTCGTTTTCGTCAGTTTACCGTGCTCATAATCTCAATTCGCAGGTTAAAGTTTTATTTGTTACAGTATGTTTCTGTTAACTAACCCCAACTATAGTTTTCCCAGGAGAAATAAGCACATCTCTCGTTCCACCTGTTTCATTGTATCAAAATAGTTTATCCACACTTGTATGCAGTTTTTAAAAAAAATTGCAAATGTCTAAAAAGAAAGGTGGAAACGTGGAACAAGCGAGTTTCGCGCGCGCAAAACTATTGCGTACCACCCAATACCGGGCGATTGAAGAATGAGGGGCGGAGCAGCGCAGTGGCTCGCTGATTGGCCGGTGGCTGTCGCATGGACCAATCAGCGTCTGAGGGAGACTGCATTAGTCGACGTTTTCACATGTATGGACTGTATGCATATCGCAGCGTTGCTGGTCTCGGTCGCACACACACAATCTGCATTTATCCCAATATCGAGCAATTTTATGCATCTTCAGCCTACACGGTGATTGTGTGCCGCGCCGTATACCTTTGCGACAGTTCAAATATTTGCTTTTCTCTCTGTCGCGCCCTGCATCTATTCTGTAGATGCGAAATTTTGTATTTCTTTTCTATCCAGCCAAATATTCAGTGCACTCGTCTGCAGTATTGGCGGTCTATCGTACAGTGCTATGTGTATTGATGAATTTTTATGTGCGCCAGTTCAACCACTGCCTGGCAAAATGTTTTGTCAAAATGTATATGATCAATCGGAAATAAATGTATATATCTTATCTAAAATAATATGCACGGACCCGTTGAATGGTGTAGGTCTCACACAACTCACAACAACATTCATATCTAGGTACAATATAATCAACTTCTAGAAAAGATAACCGGGCGAGAGGGAGCACGGTAGAGGGGGCACTGTAACTGCGAACAAGCGAACGCCAAGGTAGTCACCAGCTTACAGTGCTGGCCAAGGCGGTCGTACCACCACAACAACAACTCCATTTCACCTGCATGTTTTCGTGCGTCCAACCCCTCCCCGAGTCTGCGTTGGTGATTTGCAGTGCTTTTCGGTGTGCTCCGTGCTCACTGACCTGATAGCTTGTTTGCTTAGCCTCTTTTGCGCGGTCCGCTTCAACCTGAACTTTTCCACGCGCACAACTTTCGAACGTATTACAATGGTGTATGCACTATGCATGTACTGTATGCTGTCAGCGGACATACATCCGACCAACCACCTGCACTACGGTGTCCACCATATCTTCTATTTACCTAAAGTAATTCCAAATGCTGACTTGCAAATATTTCACGTGCTCCATTCACTCTATTTGATAGACCAATCAATCGGTGCGTTAGCAACAGCATTTGACGGGTCGTGCCGAGACCGAAGGCATTCGAAGCACTGTACAACACCGTAGTCAGTGGATCCACTTTTCCACATGGCTCTCTGCGACTTTGCTGTCCAACATACTGTACACAAAGCTCTTCAGTTGTGCGCGTCGCGTCGGTTTTGTTGGTCGTGTCACACAGTGCATATGCCACTTCCACAGTCTCACAGTGTGTACAATGTATGTTGTGCTTTTCACTGCGAATAGTTTTATTATTTTGTGCTTATGTGACTTTCATATATACATGTACGTGTATGTGGTGTGTGTCATCAACATACAGGACGTACGGCGACTTTGTCATCAACCCCGCATTTGCATAGACAGTTTTGCGCACTTTCTGGGGTTCTTGTTTGCACAAAACTTGTGGACCTGTGTGTACAACTTTTGTTGGTGGTGGTTATGGGCACTTCCCCGCACCACGCACGCAAACCGTGTGTCGCAGCAACTAGCAACGATCGCCCATCTTTTGTTGTGGCTGCATCGATGCCTGACACAACCTAAACGAATATATGCATTATCTCTGTTTTGAAAGCGACAAAAGTTCTAAAAACCGTCTATAACAACGCCTACTCAGTTGTACAATAGTTTTACACAGGTTTCTCATTGGCGCTGTCAGCTTCAAATGTACGGTATCACAGCAGCAGCCCGCTGCTAAATGTGCAGTCAGTCAGTCTTAGGAAAGTACCGTGGTGTTATCAGCGCGCATTTTTGTTAAGTTAATATTTGTCACATTCAAACAGAAGAGACTATACAGCAATTCTATTATGTTTTTGTGTGCAATCCCGATTACACACCGTTGGTGTTTGTCTTTTTGTTGAAGTTGGGTAAATTTTAAATATTTGATTTAACACTTTATAAATATTTGCGAACCACAACTTTTAAGCAACATGCCACAAAAACACCCATCATTTCCCTCCTGATATTTTATTGTTTGTCAATGAAAAACATTTACTGTCTGTGATTGATCCCACTTATTGGTTACGCGCTGTTTAATCAGTTCAAGACAAAAAATCTTGTTTACTTGTATTTGTTTAAAAAATTACTCCCTTCAATTTAAATATACTTTTCTTATGTCATAGTCGCTATTCAAATAAAACTGTATCAACATAGACCACGAGACGTTATTTGAACAATCATTATGTACAATACATTTTTAACAACCGGCTAAGTCAACACTTTTTTTATTGTGTTAAGTAGGCAAGTTTTTTAAGTAGCTGTAATTGATTTAGATGCTCTTCTTGTTTGTTGTTTGACACCACCAAGTGATAAGCAGATTAATGGCAATTCGAATTGGAATTTGAAATTTGAAGATCTTGATTTGAAATGCAAAGTAAATACGCGTGATATTTGCAAATACCGATTGTAAATATTTAATTCGTGTCTATATGCACAGTGGAACCACTAATTTTACGATTGTTTACAAGCAGACATTATTTTCTTTGCTCCTCCATGAAGTGTTTGTTCATGCTTGAGCAGTGAGCGTTTGGTTTCACACAGTCCATCTGCAGGAAGCTGTTGACTTTTCACAAACTCAACTGTAATTATTTACTTTTTTGTACAATTAAAAATTCAAACAACGACTGAACATTCAAATGTCTCAAACGCCAATCTCAATTTCTTTAAGATTGAAAAAGTAGGCAAAAATTATTTCGAATTGCTTTTGTGAATTAAGCACACCCATTGGCTAGATGACGGTGGTGCGGCCAATCAGCTCGTAGCTCGTTCGATTCAAATGTGCCGCCCTTGAAATCAGAGCTGGCCAAAAATATCTGCTGTGATACTGTAGAATGTTCACCGCCTTTTACCATAAGTATTCACAACACCAATAAACGAGACCACATTTCTAATAACCCAAAACGTTTCTACAGCGAAGGTAGAAAAACGCAATTCATTTTGTCTATGTGCGTGTGGGTGGTGGGTGTGTTTTGCACAAACGTGTTCCTTTCACATGTACGTATACCGTAATCCGCTCAACCACCTTATTTATGACTCAGTGTTGTTTTGCCTTCGCAACCATATGCTGTATATCTGAAATGTGGCAAGAAACATGTTTTGCCAATATCCAATTTCTGAAAAAAACCTCATCAAAACGAAAGCGTCATTTTCTGTGACCGAATTTCAGCGGAAACAAAGTCAAAATAGAAGGCAACCGAGCGCTACCGTATACGTCGAAAAACCGCGGAGCAAGTTTTTGAAAAGAACAAGAATCTAAAATGCTGTCTGCTGCGATTCTGTCGAGCTCGCTGAGTGGCAGCCAGCGTGAATCTGCGACAAGCTCGTCATCAATTGCCGCTGTTTCAAATGCAAGCTCCTCCGCACCACCAATCAACAGCGACCAATTGGTGATGGCAGACAACGCGAACACAAACACTGGCGGCTCTCATTCAATTTCAGGTAAAGTCTCAATTTTTTAGAAAACATTTCGGATAAAACAGCTGCACACGCTGAGAATAGTAACTCAATATTAACTCAACATTTTTTGAGCTACCTGTTTTGTTACCGACATGTTGAACACTGTTGAGCAACCATTCTCAATATGCATGCACGTCAGTCAGCAAGTTTGGTCCGGCCGAATCGTGGTCCGGCTCAGTGTTTGCAATTTCAAGCGCAACACAGGCATGCGTGTGCATGTTTGTTGACGTTCATCATTGTCAGCAAAGCATCGCCAGTGACCGAATGTATTTGCAGTTGCAGCAAACACCGGCAGCGCGCGTACACCCCCAGCCGAGTTGACGGCGTCGTCGATCATAATGCCGCCGATTACGTCAAGCAGCTCGAGCAACTCGAGTCCAATGGTCGTTGCGAGCAGCAGCAATGCGAACGTCGCCATGGACGTGCAAGCGGTCGCTGGCCACCTGCTGCCGCCCACCGGCAACGTGCATGCACCGGTGCTGGCGTCAACCAGTTCAACGATGCTCCTCGCCTCGGCGCAGACGACCGCCGCTGCGGGCACCGGTGGCCTTGCGCTCATGGACTACAACACTGGTCGGTGGTCGCTGTTTGCCGTTCAACTGCGGCAACCGTTGATGGGCACGCAAAAAAGTGGCCCTCTATCTTTGTGTCTCGTAATTTTCGGATGTGTCTTTTGGGCGTCTCTTTTTGATGTTCCTTTTGGTTGTCCCGAAAACGACCTGTCGTGTAATATTACTTTTTTTCAGTTCTGCGACTGAATGCGTGTGCAGACGTGGAAAGAAAACTATCTATAGTTTAAATCTTTATGTGGCAATTCAAAGTCGCCTACGTGACTCGGCCCTATGTAGGGGACTCGAATCACTTTACCAATTTTGAATTCCCGCGTCATCCATGAAACTGCTTACCTATCTATGCGCGCATTGAGTTGCGGGACCAAAATAAAAGATCATACCAAGTGAAAAAGCAGCCATGTATTCGTTCAGGTCTGATGTCAGCTGCTGGCGGTTCAATTCCACCGATCCACTTTTCGACAGCCGACATTCACTCGCAGCCGCATTCACTGATGACCAACAGTTACACGGCCTATTCGCATAATCCATACGGCTATCCAAACCCATACCCGAATCCGTACACCGCATCAGCAGGTTGGTTTTCACTTTTTTCTTTCCGTCTCTTTCACGTGACAATCTTTCCATGTTTCGCATGACTTTCTGTATGATGTTTATTGCCAAAAAAAGTGGTGCATCTTTGCAATTGCAGCGTCCGCATACACACCGGCTGGTGCGTACAGTCTTGGCGCAATGTCCAGTGCAGCGGCAATGCAACAGTCTGCTTTGACCATCAGCCCGTCAGCCGCCGCAGCGTTAAGTCCACTCGCGCAGTCGTCACGTGGCGTGCTGAACAACAACAACAACAACAACAACCACAGCACATCCGTTGCAGTGACGTCAAACAGCAACACAACAACTGCCACCATTGTGTCAGTCAGTGGCGACACGATCAACAACAACAGCGCTGCTGGCGGGCCGCTGTCGGTGCACAGCAACAGTGAGCCAACCAGTCCAGGTGGAAGTCTCAGGTGTGCGCTTGCCCACTGGTGCAGGTTTATTGCAGAATCTACCGGGCCCGCAATAAGAGCATACGGATAGACTAAAAACATGTGCGGGCTTGCATGACAGAACCAAGTGAAAACTCTACCAACAATCCAATCAGTTTGATCGTATTTTTCGCAGGCGTATGGAGCAGAACAAGCCGTACCGTCGGTCATACACGCACGCGAAACCACCGTACTCCTACATTTCACTGATCACGATGGCGATCCAGCAGAGTCAAAGCAAGATGCTGACGCTGTCAGAGATCTATCAATTCATCATGGACCTGTTTCCATATTACAGACAGAACCAACAGCGGTACGTTTGTGGGTGTGGGTGTTTGTTGTCATCTGGCACAGCTTGACACACTCGTCTAAATTATAGTGATCAAACGCAAATTATTGTCATTTTTGCCAATATATTTCCAGCTGGCAAAACTCTATTCGTCATTCATTGTCGTTCAATGACTGCTTCGTGAAAGTGCCCCGAACGCCTGACAAACCTGGCAAAGGCTCGTTTTGGACGTTGCACAAGGACTGTGGCAACATGTTCGAAAATGGATGCTATCTGAGGCGGCAGAAACGATTCAAGGTTCATACAGTTGAATGCTTGTGAATTTGTCTTTACTTGAATTCGAAATACTTAGTTTGATTGGTTTGTACTTGAGACGTCAAGTGCCTGTGTTTGTGCGTCGCTGCAAAACTGTCAACAATAAAACAACAGCTAAAACAGTAAAATTGAAAGCTACATGCAAAAGTCTCAATCGTTTTACTAACTATCCTACAAATATTTGTTTTTTCGAATCTGTTCTGTTTGTTTTGTTTGTGTCATTCTGTTTATTTACTGAAGACGTTTATCACCGCCTATAACTTTGTGTAAATTTGTCTTTTTGCTAATAAAGCGCGTGCGTTTCTCGCAAAAACAACAAACAAAGATGTGCGATGTGCGCGCTTTTGTCAAAAGCTGCCACTTTTAACAGCCACTTGCTAGTTCAAAAGTGATGACAGATACAGTGTAGTGATGTTGCGATTGCGCAGATTTGACAAAATTCTTTCACTATTTATCAAAAAAGAACGCAAAAAATTCAGAAAAACTCTGCCGGCAAGCTCGAATACGACGACGACGACTCGATTGGCGAATCAGCCAACGTGACAGCCGGAAGCACTGGCGACCATTCGGATGGCGACATGAAACCGGACTTGCGTGGCGGCTCAAGCAGCAACAATAACAACAGTGGCACACACAACAACAATCAGAGCGCGCAGTCAACAAACCGAAAGCCAAGCAAAACACCACAGCACAGCAGCGTGCCGCAATCGTACAATCCTGGTCGGTTGACGAATCATGTTTCGCTATTTCTTTTGTTTCTCAAGCACCTTTTCCCCAATCCAGAATTAAACGTGAAAAAAAACAACAACGCCGGTTGGTTGGACTGTACAAAATGCATTATATTGTTGTATTGCCTATTTTGTTATTTGGAAAGTATCGGCCGAAATGACATCACGTCCTGTAATGCTTGCCATGCACAGCAACTCCGGACGTTGTTCGGTTCGGTTTTGCCTGATGAGTCCGTTAATGTAAAAAGTATGTGAACTGGTGGCCAAACCGCAAACGGGTGTTTAAAACGACATGACGTCATTTTGGTGTGACGCGTTCAAACGAGTCTGCAATGTGTGTTATTCTCAGGGATCACAATCGACGTCAGTGCACCACTGAGCAGCGTGAACACCAGTGACCACCAGCAACAACAGCATCATCCAACCAATCAGCATCACCATCACAGACAACATCAACTCGATCTGACCAATCAGCTGCTCGGCGCGGCCGCAGTCGGCAAACCGACGTCCGTCATCCAGCCGCCGATGCAGACAGCCGCGAGCCACCAGCAGGCCGGCATGTACTACCAGGCGAGTCCGTACGGCTACCCGACGGCGCCGCTGCCGAGCATGGCCTACCCGGGCACCGCCGACTTTGCGCACAATCTGCCGTTCTCGATCACGAGTCTGATCGACGCGCCGAAAGCGGGCGACTACCCGTACGCGACGGCGGCCACCAACTACGCGTACGCCCCTGCGGCACCGACACAGGCGACACTCGACCCGTACAACCCGTACGCGGCACACCACACCACGCTGTACACCAGCGCCAACCCGACGTCGGCGTCGAATCTGTGACGGCGCACTGCAGCGTGCGATCTGTTACACCAGCAATTCGTATAGTTTGTTAAACGTGCACACACAAAAGCAATCACGTCAAGTCCGAGTACAGCAGCGCTCGCACTTTCGGTTTGGCTAAGCCCCAAGTGCAAAAACAGCTACGCCACAAACTCAAATACTGGTGTTTTGGCTTTGGGCATGACAAACGGGCGGACGTTTTTGAGACAAATGACGTCATTTCGGCGAGTCGTGTTCGAAAAAATAGGCTAAATAACTGTGACCTGTTTGAACTGCTTGTTCTTATACACATGCAAAATTGGGTTTTTAGTTGTGAATTGATCACTGAATTTTATGTTTGACAATGTGCATTTTCAGTATCCTTTTATTGTTGTTTTGGTGCAAAACAGTTTTTCTTGAGTGCATTATTACATTTTTCGGATGCACACATGCCATAATGCGCAGGCAGTTATGCTTGCATTTTTAAGTTTTTTAAGTTGCAATTTTTTAATATTATTATTTGTTTATTTCCGAGCAGACCAAATTTTAAATATGTTCGATGGTGATGTTATGTTTTTTTTATTATGAAAAAGACGAAACCTTACGGATTATTGCAGTATTGTACATATGAAAGCAAAACATATTGAAAGCTTATTCAGTGCCAATATTCAGTTTCTATTCGCTGATGGTTTTATTAATCTCTGTCAAACGTCATATGAAATTTGCGAGTTTGTTCGGTTGCTGACCAAAACAAAAACCATTGTTTATGACTGTTCGTTGATTTGATATACAATGTAAAATTTTCAGCTGCTGTCAATGTTTTGTGAGCAAACCTACCGGATTTGGACTAGTGCTGAAGGTTTCATGAACAAAAACACCTTAAATACGAATTTTCTACTCACTTTTCCAAAAGCCACGTTCCCAATAATAGAAGTTTCAATTTTGAGTGCATTTTTCAAATGTTAGTTTTCTCCTGAAAAAATGTAAAACACCAAATTAGTATTTGCAAGTTTATTAGACATTTCTGTGCGGGTAAAATTTCCATTTTGTTGCAGCAACTTTCCTTTTAAGCAGCAACTCTTTTTAGAATTGCCGCTTAAACTCACTCACACTTTGAAACTCTGGTTGTGACAATGGTGTATATAAAACAATCGCTCTTTGCTAAGTTATGAACAAAACTGCACAATTCCGTTCCAGTGAAGTATAAATGTGCTCTTTCAACAGATGCGTTGCAAAAGTTCGAAGTTCTGTTTATCGTTACATCCATTTACCGCACATCCACTAACAATAATTTCATGTGTTTTGCATGGTTTTATGTTCAAAGTTTCTGTGAAAAATGTGTCAGAAAATAAAATTAAACATGAGCAAAAGCAACATAAGTGGGTTTTTGCAGATTCGTGCAATCTGCGCAATGTTCGGGTGAAAATCAGCGCATTCAGTTTTTAATCATGCGGCTTTGCCACGTTTTTGCAAGGACTGTGAAATTGTCGAAGGTAAAAATTGAAAGTGCGAACTACTAAAATTGGTCAAAACTCTGCGAATTTTTAACGCCGATTGCACGAAAAAGTGGGGGGGGGGTTTGTATGGAAGTGCCGGGCCATGGAATTATATTCCAACTGAGGGTAGGGGGGTTGTAAAACTCAACAAGGCGCTTCACTTTCACTTAGCAACCATACCCTATTTCCCCCTATTTGCAGCACTTTCAGGGCTTATACAGTCGAACTCACTAAAATGTGGAATCAGCTGATTGGTCGACCGAGCGGAGGCTGCTCACACTCCGCACCGTTCTTTTTTCGTGGATTTCGATTTTTTTGAAACGTGTTTTTATGAATTTCCAGCAACCTTTTTGTGCTAAAAATAAACTCAAAGGTTAGAAAACGCGAAATTTAGAAAATTTAATTCCACAGCTCAACTCAAAATGTATTTTTTGTTTAATGACGACGACGACGTCGTCGCTTAATTTTTGCGTGTGGACTGAAAAATAAAAGCCTAAAAGGAGTGCGCTATGCATGGTTTGCTGCGTGCACCAAGTAAATGAACACAGCAGCTTACCAAAAACAACTTTAAAATGGTGAAAATGAAAAATGAAAGCAAAGTCGTCGTCGTGTCGTCGTCGTCCGCGAAGTCGGAACGCATTTTTTTTAAATTGCGGACGCATGTCGATCGGTCAGCTAGGAATGAAACCCCCTTCAGCTGGCTAGACAGCGCACTCATTTCAGACTTTTGTCTTTCAGTTCACACGTAAAAATTAAGCGACGACGTCGTCGTCGTCGTCGTCAGTGAAAAATGCATTTTGAGCTGTTGAATAAAAAAAACATTGAATTTCGCAGTTCTCCAACCCTTTGAGTTTATTTTTAGTATGAAAAGGGTGCTGGAAATTCACACTCATTCAAAAGAAACACGATTCAATAGAATCCAGATCCACGAAAAAAGATGGGTGCGGAGTGTGAGCAGCCTCCCCTCGGCCGACCAATCAGCTGATTCCACATTTTATTGAGTTCGACTGTAAGTCAAAAAACCCAAGATTTTTTCCCTTTTGTCGCAAAGTATACCATTTTCAACCAGCATTTCCAACATTTGTGCAAACGAGCTATGGCTTGAAATAGTGTGCGTTTTGAAGATCTCGCGGAGCTCTTTCACGTACACGTACACTACATAAAGGGACTTTTTCCTATTTTCCGTGGTAAGCTTTGCAAAATTACTTTTTTTGAAAAATTTTGCTATTTTTTGTAAAACATGTTTTTGAGCTCATAAACACAATTTTTTCATTTTCATTTTTTCGCTGAACAATGAAAAAGTGAATAAAAATGTTCAACTATTCAACTGTTCAATTTTTAAAGAACTGGCCACAGGTCGGAATTAGCGGGCCGGAATTGTACCCCCGTTAGCCACGAAAACATGAGAATTTCAACCAATATGTTCCGCTAAATACGGTTAATTTATTCGTCATACATTCGAACTCACTAATATGTGGAATCAGCTGATTGGTCGACCGAGCGGAGGCTGCTCACACTCCGCACCGTTCTTTTTTCGTGGATTTGGATTTTATTGAAACGTGTTTCTTTTCAATGAGTGTGAATTTCCACCACCGTTTTCATGCTAAAAATGAACTCAAAGGGTTGGAGAACTGCGAAATTCAATTTTTTTATTCAACGGCTCAAAATGCATTTTTTACTGACGACGACGACGTCGTCGCTTAATTTTTACGTGTGAACTGAAAGACAAAAGCCTGAAATGAGTGCGCTGTGTAGCCAGCTGAAGGGGGTTTCATTCCTAGCTGACCGATCGACATGCGTCCGCAATTTAAAAAAAATGCGTTTTGACTTCGCGGACGACGACGACACGACGACGACTTTGCTTTCATTTTTCATTTTTTTCGTTTTCAAGTTGTTTTTGGTAAGCTGCTGTGTTCATTTACTTGGTGCACGCAGCAAACCATGCACAGCTCACTCCTTTCAAGCTTTTATTTTCCAGTCCACACGGAAAAATGAAGCGACGACGTCGTCGTCGTCATTAAACAAAAAATACATTTTGAGTTGAGCTGTGGAATAAAAATTTTCTAAATTTCGCGGTCTCTAACCTTTGAGTTTATTTTTAGCACAAAAAGGGTGCTGGAAATTCATAAAAACACGTTTCAATAAAATCCAAATCCACGAAAAAAGAACGGTGCGGAGTGTGAGCAGCCTCCGCTCGGTCGACCAATCAGCTGATTCCACATTTTAGTGAGTTCGACTGTAAATAACAAATTTCAAATAAAGAATACAGAGTTCACAAAAAGATGTAAATTCAGATAAACATACAGTCGAACTCAATAAAATGTGGAATCAGCTGATTGGTCGGCCGAGGGGAAGCTGCTCACACTCCGCACCTTTCTTTTTTCGTGGATATGGATTCTATTGAAACGTGTTTCTTTTGAATGAGTGTGAATTTCCAGCACCCTTTTCACGCTAAAAATAAGCTGAAAATGTTAGAGACTGCAAAATTCAAATTTTTTTTAAATCAACAGCTGAAAATGCATTTTTTATTGACGACGACGACGACGACGACGACGACGTCGTCGCTTAATTTTTGCGTGTGAACTGAAAGACAAAAGCCTGAAATGAGTGCGCTGTGTAGCCAGCTGAAGGGGGTTTCATTCCTAGCTGACCGATCGACATGCGTCCGCAATTAAAAATGCGTTCCGACTTTGCGGACGACGACGACTTTGCTTTCATCTTTCATTTTTACCGTTTTCAAGTTGTTTTTGGTAAGCTGCTGTGTTCATTTACTTGGTGCACGCAGCAAACCATGCACAGCGCACTCCTTTCAGGTTTTTGTCTTTTAGTTCACACGCAAAAATTAAGCGACGACGTCGTCGTCGTCATCAAACAAAAAATACATTTTGAGCTATTGATTTAAAAAAAATCTGAATTTTTCAGTCTCTAAAGTTGATGATGGGCCCCAGGAAACATTTTTGTTTGACTGTCAAATATGTCGCAGGTAAAAATTGAAAGGGGTAACACATCTTGATGACATAGCTGAAAAAAAAAGGAGACAGAAGAATAAGTAACCAAGATTTCAGAATAGGTAATTCGCGTCTAGAACGTACGTAAAGAAGTCTGGCGGAAATTTTTCTTCGGCACAGTTTGCAACTTTGGCAGGTCTCTTCGTCTGCACAGTATCAAGTTTGCAGCATGTATGTTCGTTGCTGCAGGACAGCGACTAAATTTTGAAAACGCGCGCAGGTCCATATTCAGCCATATAATGCGTGATGCGCTGTCCGCTCGCTTCGCTCGCTCGCGCATCCGCATGATAAGTGGGTGTGGGAGGAGGCCCTATAAAGCGAAGATTAGGAATTCCGGGTCTTAAAAACGGGGTGGGATTTCGACCAAGTCAAAAATTGGATTTTTTTGGTTTCTCGCCGTGTGACACTCCGTCCACTTTTGGGCGGGGGTGTTATAAGTGGAAGGAACCTTATATGCAAGACGTTACGGTATTATATTGTAAGTTGAGGAACGACACACGTGTCATGTGAAACAGTGAAACAGTATAACAGTGAAAAAAATAAAAATCTAACAGTTCGCTTGTCGAAAAATCTAAAATTGTTGTAACTTAGACAACTTATAATAACAGACAACGGAGAAAAAAGAGTTTAGAAATCAAAGCGGCGGTAGTGTGCAAAGTCATTTGTTGTGTGAAGAAGGTCATTTGTTGATTTGCACACACACACTCTGTGGCTCTTTATCACCAGCCAAGCGCATTGATACAGCCAATCAGAAAGCAGCATTTTGTAAACTTGGCTATTGTGTGTCTACAAAAATTGATTCGCGCAGCCACACGCAGTGTGAACGCGTGCTAACTTCACTTAGACCAACGTCTTTGATGACCATGACAATACAAAAAAAATATGTGCACGTTACTCGTCGGTAAGTGCATCGCTTCAAATACGTCGTGTAGCGAGCCTGGGTGGAGAAAAACGCGTGAATGGACTTTGTGGGATTTGATTCGCTTGAATGTTTTTATTTTTGTCGAACCATAAACAGATTTTAAAAATGTTGTGGCAAACGCTTGACCAGAAAAAACTTGTTGTTGCAAATCCGTCAAAGGACACGGGACACTGCCGCCGCCGCCTCATGGAACACCGGCATGGCCAAGCAGTTCTTTCGCCGAACCTAGCTCAAACCTCGAACTGATGACATGTGTTGCGGTGCGTGGTTGCTGTCGCGTTGATTGGTCGGATGCAATTTGCATTTGTTGCTGATCACAAAAGCTGCTCAATAAACATGAAATGATTTGCAACACATACAAGCAACAGTTTGTCACTTGAATATGCCAGAAATAACCAAAAAAGTTCAAAAATATAACTTCTGGATCACCCTGTAACAGCATTATTTGAAACCCTGTATTGACCACTATACATGTACAGTGGCGAGCAAAAGTTTGAAAACCCCTATGCGCCCACTGCATATCGCGCGTGTTGGATGGGTAATTGTTGCGTTATTACTGTGCACATGCAGTCGAACTCAATAAAATGTGGAATCAGCTGATTGGTCGGCCGAGGGGAGGCTGCTCACACTCCGCACCCTTCTTTTTCGTGGATCTGGATTCTATTGAAACGCGTTTTTTTTTGAATGAGTGTGAATTTCCAGCACCCTTTTCACGTTAAAAATAAACTGAAAATGTTAGAGACTGCAAAATTCAGATTTTTTTTAAATCAAAAGCTCAAAATGTATTTTTTGTTTGATGACGACGACGACGTCGTCGCTTAATTTTTGCGTGTGAACTGAAAGACAAAACCTGAAAGGAGTGCGCTGTGCATGGTTTGCTGCGTGCACCAAGTAAATGAACACATCAACTTACCAAAAACAACTTGAAAACGGTGAAAATGATAGATGAAAGCAAAGTCGTCGTCGTGTCGTCGTCGTCCGCGAAGTCGGAACGCATTTTTTTAATTGCGGACGCATGTCGATCGGTCAGCTAGGAATGAAACCCCCTTCAGTTAGCAACACAGCGCACTCATTTCAGGCTTTTGTCTTTCAATTCACACGCAAAAATTAAGCGACGACGTCGTCTCATCGTCGTCAATAAAAAATGCATTTTGAGATGTTGAATAAAAAAATCTGAATTTCGCAGTTCTCCAACCCTTTGAGTTTATTTTTAACATGAAAAGGGTGCTGGAAATTCACACTCATTCAAAAGAAACACGTTTCAATAGAATCCAGATCCACGAAAAAAGAAGGGTGCGGAGTGTGAGCAGCCTCCCCTCGGCCGACCAATCAGCTGATTCCACATTTTATTGAGTTCGACTGCAAGCAAATATTTTTGGTTTTTGGAACTGCAGCACAAAAATAAAAGTAACACACGCCCTGTTATTTATACAGTCAATCTCGCTAATATATGCAACTACCTGATTGGTTGGTCATAGCAACTCTCAGCGCTGATTGGTTAATCATGAGGTGTTCTCAGCGCTGATTGGTTGGTCATTACGTCATGTTTACGTCATGTTGCATATATTTTCCAGATGGACTGTATACACACCATAGTACGCGTTGCTTTGAATGGCATGCGAAACATCAGCAACAGATGTAAACATTATGATAACGTGTGTTTGCCGTTTGGTTCATGCCTGCTCACTTCTCTCACTGCTCATTTTTATGGCCACTACGCCCGTTGGACACTATGCACTTTTACCGTACATACAGTGTATGTACCGTATTACCTCTATTAACCCCCCCCCAAATTAAACCCCCCCCCCAAAATAAACCCCCACCCCCTCGACAAGTTTCCAAATAATCCCCCCCCAAAATAATCCCCCATGGGGGATTATTGGAAACCTGTTTGAAACACATACCCAGCGAATTCAGTGGCTGGATGCAGTGAAAATGATGAAATTGTGCTACCAAAGGCCCCAAATGGATGAGTTAATGGTAATTTCATTACAAAAGGCTGTTGTAAAAGGAAATTTCTATGTAGAGTAGAAGTTTCTGCGACTTCCTTCCTGCCATGGAAGGTATTTTTGCCATTTTGCCCACCCCTAAAAATGGTTTCCAAATAAACCCCCCCCAAAATAAACCCCACCCCCAGAAGTCGCTGAAGAAATAAACCCACATGGGGGTTTATTAGAGGTAATACGGTATAGCAGTGAAAAATGAAAATCTAACAGTTCACTTGTCGAAAAATCTAAAATAATTGTTGTAATGTAATAACAATTTTTTTGCCACCCGCAATCAAAAAAAAACAAGAGGAAATACCAACGCGTCAACCCACACGCTTTTCAGTAAACATTGTTCAAAGTTTTGTTTATGTTTTAAAAAACCTGAGTTCACCAAAAAACCAAAGTCATCATCGGTTGCCACGCCCAAATCTTGTAAAAAATAATGCGCTCATTTAGCAACAACAAAACCCACATGTGCACAAGCACTTGAAAACGATAAAAAATCGGTCAAAGCAACCATTTTCACACGTTATTAAAATATTGGTAATTCGCATCAAATAAGTGTAAAGACAACGAAAGAACAAAGATAGACAACGGAGAAAAAATGTTGAGAAATCAAAGCCGTGGTGGTGTACAAAAAGTGGATGTTTGTCAAATGTTTCTTATCAATTGAAATCGCGTGACTAATCTGAAAAACAGCAATTTCCGTCCATGGCGGTACATTTTTTAATGTGACAACACCTTTTATGAAAGGGCCACACCAGGCACAGTGAACGAACTGCGTTTGATTACTATCATCTTTACTGGCTATCTTTTGGAAAACGGTGTCTTTGATTTCAGATATTTGCGGTCGGCTGTCTGAAGTTTTTGTTTCTCAAGTTCACTTTTCACCATTTTGATGGCCATGTCTGGAGTTTATGTCTTTTTGAAACTTTGGCATTGGAACGAGTTTTAAAAAAACCTGCTTCGATTGGTCTCTCTTCATCAATTTTTCAGCAATAAAACCAAACAGCACAATCGCGCCGTTGTTCAATTGCAAACTTCCAAAAAATGACGGACAAACTATGCCAGAAATGCCTATTGGGCACACTTTTGCTGACGTTTGCGAATGCGCATCAGAGGCCGATCATGATTCTGCAAGTGACACAAGAGATGCGCTTGACAGACCGCGGTGGCCAGACGTACGCGCCACCGCCAAATGGCGTCGTCTCGACAACTGACGACAATTTTGGTATGTGCGATACACTGTTTTGTTAGAATAACGTGTCAAACGTGTTTTACGCTTATAGAAGTTTGGTAAAAACAACTGGCTTTGATTTAAAAGAAAACTTTTTTGTCAAGTTTCTTCATTCTCTATTAGTTAATGTAGCTTGCATTCAAGTGCTATTGGCATATCAGCACGTATCAGTTCTCCGCACAAACCTTTCACACCCACCAGTGTAACTCGATGCCGTGCACACGCCCGAATACAACAATGCAGTTCCACGTTTCGCACTCTCACAAACAACGCTCAGGCATTCGCGTGTTCCCGTACTACACGGTGACGGCGTGCGCCGGCCGTGTCTACGTCACCGGCGGCTCGTGGGACCTGCACAAGCCGACCGACACGGCGCAAGTCTACGACCCGCGCTACAACAACGTCACGTTCTTCCAGCCGCTCGACAAGAAACGATCGCTGCACAGCGCCGCCTGCATCGACGGGCGCCTGTACGTCTGCGGCGGCTACGGAAACGGACTCGAACTGCTGTCGCACTGTGAACGCTTCGATCCGACCGGCTACAACTGGCGGCCGATCGAGCCGATGCCCGTGGGTGTGGCCGAGCAGAAGGCGGTCACCATTGGCGATCAGATGTGCGTTTCAGGATTGGTGAACTTCTGAAGCATTATAGAGAATTAGCTGATTGGTTGTTTGGTGATCACGTGATGCTAGCTTTCTGTGCAAAACAGACTCCGCCCGCACAGCAATTTCTGCACAGAAAGCATGCATCACGTGATCACCAACGACGACGACGCTGATTCCCTATAATTTAGAGTTCGACTGTATGCGCGTTGCGATTTCGGCAAATTTGTGAACGGGAAGCTTGTTGGTTGTTGTTCCTCTGACATGTGCCAGTGTAGAAATTCGGAATAGGGCAACTGAGAAACCGAACAGTGGTGACTTGCGAATTGGATGAGTACTGTAAAGCGGCATTCATGAAGCAGTATTTGGTTACGCGTAGCTCCGTTAACGCATAGCTACACGCGGTCACTAAACACTGGTTCATGAATGCCCTTAAGGCTTCGTGTAGGTACATTATCGGCGGTCTCGCGACGACACACGGTAACGCTGTATATCGCTACAACTCGCGCAACGACTCTTGGCACCGGCTGGCCGACTCTATGTACACGCACCAGAACACGTTCGGCGCAGCGGCATTGCCCGATCGAAAGCAGATACTCGTCTGCGGCGATCTGGACGACTGGAAACGCTGTGAACTGTACGACGTCGAGAAGGACGAATGGCGACCGATGGCCTCGCTGACGTACGCGCGCCTCGACTTTGGCATGCTGACGTACGACTCGGAACGAGTGCTGGTGTTTGGCGGGCGTTGTCACGAGACGAAGTCGTACTACTGCCCGAGCGGCCAGCAGGCGTTCATGAATGTGGTCGAGGAGTACGACTTGCGCAAGAACACCACCAGTCTGCTGAGTCTGCCGCTGTATGCGTATTCGGCTGGATATGCCAGCTGTGTGCTGCCGTGATGATTTTCAGCACGGCTAAGTTTTGGATGATTTTCGAAAGTGCATCCGATTTTCTTCTAAAAAATGGAACGTGGAAATCGATAGTCAGACAGAACTTGTGTTTTTTGGAGTGCAATTTAAAACATTTGGACTGTCGTTCCAGTATTTTTTCGTACATACATTTTTACATACCGTATTTTTAAAATTTCAATTGTTTTCAAACGTTTGTCTGCTGCGTTTTCTGTTGTCTGTAGAAAAATGGACATGGCAAGTGATGCGAACTTTATTTGTGCGCTGAACTGAAACGATGTTTATTGTAACGTTTATTTGAGGCGTTGTGTTCTGTTTTTTACACTTTATATCAATTCATAACTTTATTTCTCGTGATTTGTTTTGTCAAACCTTGTTATCGCTGTATTATTTTTGTGCAAAACTTTTGTTGATGGAAACAGCCAACACAAGAAAAAATACGTCAACTCGCACGACACAACACGAACAAATGCGTTTATACTGTACAACATTCATAATCATCAAACTGAAAACCACTGAATTCGGCTGAAACGTAGTGAACGGAACAGGAACACAGTGCTTTCAATTCAAATCTGGTTTATACATATTGCAGTGCATTGTTTCCTGCATCTGCTTCACCCGATGGTCAACCGAAACTTTTTAGATTAAAATACGCTTTATCTATTGGAAAAAGTGTTCTGTTCACCGTTACTTTTCAATGTGTGATTTCAAACGCAGCCAATCCAGCGTTTTTTCAGCGACCGCAATATTTCACTCTTCCATATCGTCAATAGCGGGAAAGCAACACTGAAAGAAGAATACAATCAGATGAATCACCGACATTATCGATCCGCCAAGCAAAAGACCAAAAGTGCCGCCGATTTGCCCCAAGAAATCCTCCCACGTCATCGAAAGTCGTTGTTTGATTTGGGTTTCCTGAAAAAAATGTCAATTTGGAGTTCACCAAGAAAAAAGTTCAGTTATACTGTGAAAAATTCCGCTTAAAACTGGCCGGAACCGTATGCCAGCAAAGTCAGCTTTCACATTGGACTTGTCCAAGTAACGTTTCTCTCAATATGAATGAGGAGTCGACCACGGCTGTCGTAGTACAGGGTGGGACATAAAAAATTGCACGCTTTGTAATTGCTCGTTCTTTCAGCAACAAATGTGCGTGTACTTTTCTGATTCAGACGTCCGCCATGAGAATGTCGGTGGTGTATTACGGTGGCGAACGGAGCTGCTATTACCAGTATTTACCACCATTGGCACACGAAAAATTTTTGAGACTGTGTGCGGTCTGCCGACTTGTCGAACCGGGATCGCCGAAAAAATCGTTTACCTGAAATTTCTCAAACGAAATCATCAGCAGAATATGCTCGGACGACCAAACGTCCGCGTGCCGTTCGGCGGCGTCCTGGCACGATTTGAAGCCGTCCGCTTTCACTGCCGCTTCTTCCGGCATCATCCAAACACAGAAGTTCGAGTCCTTCGATGACGAGTCTTTCTGGAAAACGAAATCAAGCGCACTATAAAAAGTAGCACTGTTGTACGCTTCGTATATTTGACCAGTTACTATCCAAAAATAGAAAAATACGCACCAAAATCTGTATTTTTAAAGAAAAAAAAACCTATTGAATCTGCGGGATTCGCAGGGACATTTGTCTCCAATAAAAATTGTTGTTCTCGCTTGCTGTAAAACTGGAACCCAGCTGGTGCCGGCAAAGCAATGACTGACTCTTGTATTGTGCACGATCTCGCCACTTCTAACATGGCAAAACTCCCGACACACACTCACACGAATCAGTCGTGGGTTGAAAATCTCCTTGGTTGCGGTGGTGTAGTGTTCGTTGAAGCTGGACACCAAATATCGCTTGCGATCATTCGCGTTCTTTGGTTTCGTAGTCTCCTTTGGGCCAGCCCCGGAGCCACTTTCACCGCTCTCGTATTCAGAGAATATGTTGCCATCCGTGTAGTCGGGGTAACCTGAACACGGGTTTTTTACAAGAAATGCGTTTTGTCACCCTCGTGGCCTGGTGGTAGCGCGTTTGACTATTCTCTGTGCGTTCGGGGGATCGAGTCCCGCCGAAGAGTGTTCAGGCACTTAACGACAGAGAAAACTCGATCGGCACCCTACTCAACGCCGTTTTATACGCTTTTGTGGTTAGCCTTGGCTAAAAACATCGCCTAAAATCCCCAAAAACAACAACAACAACAACAACAACAACAACAACAACAACAACAACAACAACAACAACAACAACAACAACAACAACAACAACAACAACAACAACAACAACAACAACAACAACAACAACAACAACAACAACAACAACAACAACAACAACAACAACAACAACAACAACAACAACAACAACAACAACAACAACAACAACAACAACAACAACAACAACAACAACAACAACAACAACAACAACAACAACAACAACAACAACAACAACAACAACAACAACAACAACAACAACAACAACAACAACAACAACAACAACAACAACAACAACAACAACGTGACACACAGTATTATCTTTCTTATTTAACGTGTCGTACACTGCCATTGCACGCACAGATAAGAAAAATGTTTCACGGATGATGCATTTGAAATCATTTAACTAAACGTAATCTGACCGCCGATTTCTGCAAGAAATTGAAAAAAAAACTGTTCAAAATCTTCTCCACAAAATGATATTAAAGAGCGTGTGCGCTCAGCGGCATATAGTTTTATTGAAACATAAAACTGCAGTTTTTTTCAATAAAAAGTGAATTATTATTCGACCATACCAGAATAATCGCCACTTTCGCCACCCGGATTTGCTGCATCTCCAGATGCACCCCCACCGAACTGCTGCCACGTGAACGAGTCCTCGTGCTCGTGCACACTGCTGGTAGTGACGACGCTGTCCTGGGCGAGTGAGTCCATGAAGTCTTGCGTGTTCCAGATGAGCGAGCCAACATCTGTGTCATAGTGGTTTCAGTTGAGTTTTTGTGCGTTGCTTTTGGCGCGGCATTTTTCCTTCCACCTACGTCCTTCTGGTTTCAAAACAACGTTTTTTCCGATGATATGTAACTGCATCTCTTTCCAAAAAATAGTGGTTTCAGTTGTAAGAAATTTCCAAGTTTGCTAAACTGTACAGTATCGTCTCTCTTGAACTGGCAAAACTAGAGACATTGAAATACACATTGCAGCAACTGATGGCACCCCCATGCTCTGAAACCCATTTCACCAACCAAGCGTCTCTTTGCCGTCGACTGCGTAATCTTTCTTTGGCAGTCCGTCCATCCAAGGCTCCTCCCGATCGGCGTAAAAGATCAATTCCGGAATCAGTCCCATTGTTGCTTTGATTTCGTCTGATGGAAACGCCTCGTATGTTAGGGCGGCCTAGTAGTGGCATTTTTGTTTGAAAACAAAAAAAAACTCAGTTCATGCTGGCCTCCTACACAATTCAATTTTGTTTTTGCTTTTTGAAATTGCTCCTTTTTCCCGTTTGCTCGCAGGAGTTTACGGTTTCCAATGATACGTTTTTATGTGTTGCTTTTGGCACCGATTGCTTGTTCTTCTGTTCTACCAGGGACGTGGGTTCGAATCCCACTCGAGCTTTCATAAACGTTTTTCGGTGATGCCTGCATCTCTTTCCAAAAATACATATTACAACGTGCAAGCACTGTTTCTTGCGGTTTCGCCAGGTAAGCGTATGCCACGGGCCTAGGGTTGTTAAACAAAAATCATTTTTTAAGTGATTAAAAAAAACAAAAATGCAGATTAAAAAAATCAAAAAATTTTCCTCCAATATGCTCTGAAAGCCTCAATTTTGGCACAATTTTTCGAAAGTTCAACAAAAATTTTCTTTGATTATTTAAAACCGTCAGCAGTCCATTTTGGACCGTTTTACCGACTGATTTCAGGCTTCAACAACATCTGCGATGAAGTTTTTAAGCGTCCCAAAGGTTGGCTTACCATTTACGATGCTGATAAGGTGACGATTCGCCTCGCAATCTAAATTTGAGCGTCTGGGCTGCTCCGTTTGCAAGCGTTACGTTGTCTGGTTGCTGTTTCGTGTACTGCCGTCGCGACACATCATCAGAATTGATCGAATTTCATGCCGGTGTGTGTATTTTCACTTGGGCTGGGCACAATTAGTGACGTTATGGGGGTCAAAACACAAGAAGAGATGGTAACGGTTTGGAAAAGGGGTAAATGAGGTCACCCAAACAAAATCTGGAAAGTTCCGCCATACGGGAGTCATTCGGGAGGCGATTGCACATCAAATGTGGTTCTTCGAACTCCCTGGTTGATTAAACACAACTTTGATTTTTGAATTTTTTTGTTAATTAAAAAAAAACAAAAATGACGACTTTTGTTTTATTTAACAACCCTACGCGGGCCCCCCAGGCTCGTCAGTACGACAAGGCCCGGGCTGCACAACCCAATCAAACATGATGACCAACGCAGACGGATGTTATATCTGGCTGAAACATCAGCGAAACAGTGGATCACACAAGACACAGCACGCACCTCGTATGTCGTCTCCGTGCACGCGTACGGGCAGTTCTTACAACTGTCCAATCGTGTCAAACTGGCGCGTTGCCAGCATTTGCGGTCCTCGTGGTAGATGCAGTTGAGCGCCGAGGTGCCGCCGTCAGCCACTGGTTTGCGCATTTTACGGTTGATCGGTGGAATGCACGCGCACGCCGACAGCACCGTCTGGTAGTAACAGTCGAGTCTGGAGGGCACGAAAAACAGGAAAGTTAACGGGCATCCATGAACAAGTATTTAGTGACGCGTAGCCAAATACTGCTTCATGAATGCCGCTTTAAGAATGAGGTACGTTCACGGGTCAGACGTTCTGAAACAGGGGGTCAACAAAACTGACGGAACGAGGCGAAACATCTCCAATGTTAACTTTTCCCCGGGAGCAGCGAGACCGATTTATTGCGGAAGCTTTTGTAGACCAGTGAATACTTTTTCGAAGCAGGATAACTTCTTTATCAGATTAGCGGGATCAAATTTTGAACGAATCGAACGTTTTTTCACTAACAAGCAATTGTCGGTGGTGTAGTTCTGAGCGTTGAGCACTTTCAGCTCCTTCTGTTTCACGCATCCGCCGTCATCGCCTTCAGTCACCGAGCGGTCGGCGAATGTTTTGTAGAGCGTCGCATAGGCGGCCGTACGCGGCGGGATACGGTAGGTCGGCGAGGCAGAGGTCGAGTCTTTGTGCAGAAACGTCAGCTGAAACGGGCGCGTGCAATTCTTTCTGTTGTTGTTCTGCGCGGCTCAGTGCGTTTTGCAGACGCGGAAACGAATGTTGTTTTGCTGGTGTTGCGGCAATTCAAAACTTTAAATTCCGTTTTCCTACTTCGGGTCACTTCGGCAAAGTTGAATTGCCACGAGCAGGCATGAAACTGATTACCTATGATTCAGCGAACTTAGTCGCAGAATAGAGAAGAAACAGAACGCACGAAATCTTCTATTATCGCAATGAACTGCCGGCGAGTCGTTGACACTGTTTTACGGTTTTACAGTGGCACTCATGAACCAGTATTTAACGACGCGTAGCTGAGCTACGCAGTCACTAAATACTGCTTCATGAATGACCCTTTAGCAAATGTGTTGACCGAACTGCTCTGATTTCTTCAGTTTTCTTCGCTCACCGTGACGCCGTCAGCGACGACGGGCGCAAACGCGCTGCCGCCGCGACTGTTGAACGCTTTCTGGTAGTTCGTCCGCAAAAGAACGGTCAAGCCGAGCCCCGGTTCGGTTTGTTTCACCATGCGCTCCGGATAGTCCATCACGTAGCATTGACCGTAGCGCGGGTGAAAGTGACGTCGCACGAACTGCGAGCAGTTGAACGCGCGACCGAGCGAGCTGCAGCGGCGGAACACCTGCGAGAAAAAACGAATGATCCATCCGCGATTGTTGTGAAAACCGAAAAAGTGCTGCTCGCAACAAACACGCGTGTCACGCAGTTTGCGCCAAAAAAGTGTTCAGTTCACGTTTCTTTCAGTATGCGTAAGCAGTATCGATATGTTTTTGAAGCGTGCTGTTTGCTAAAACTGCATCAACAAAAAGATGGCCAGTTTTGAGGTGTGTCGAAACAGAGGCTGATTTTTTCGTCTAAAGCCTCCAAATGTATCAAAAGCAAACACACACACACACACACACATTTATTTTCCCTCTAAGGCCTCCAAAAGTATCAAAAGCGAACACACACATCATCAACGTCAAAGCTGATGCTACGCGTCAACTTCGCAATGTCCAATTGTCCGTCGGCGTCGCTCAGTTTACTAGCCACTTTCGCCTTGTCGGAAAACGGCAGCAGATTTTGGAAGTACTTGACGCGCGCTGATTTGTTCTGCGGCACTGAATGCAGACTGAAATTTGAGAACGACCTCAGCGGTACGAACGCTTGGCGTTTCCGGCGTCGACGCGCCGGCGGCAACTCACCATCGGCTCCTGGAAAACGAATCAGAAAAATGCGTGGGACTCCACCACTTTCGATTCGACGCATCTGGGTTTCCTTCATTTTTCATCGTCTTTTTGCTCGAAAAACATGTGGCAACCACGCAGCAAGACAACTGTTTATTTAGTCGCCCACATAGCCACCGTCTGTACCACCTGCACGGCTTGTATTCTGTGTTTTCCGTCATTTCTAAAGTTCTAAGTTCAGAAACACCTGTCTTTCTACGCTCGTCAACACGATGCGAAAGCACAAACCTCCGTCAGTCGCAGTTGTAGCGCCATCTGTCCCGCCCGCTGTACCACCGTCTGTGCCACTCGCTGTGCCACCGTCTGTGCCACCCGCTGTGCCACCGTCTGTGCCACCCGCTGTACCACCGTCTGTGCCACTCGCTGTGCCACCGTCTGTGCCACCCGCTGTACCACCGTCTGTGCCACCCGCTGTACCACCGTCTGTGCCACCCGCTGTACCACCGTCTGTGCCACCCGCTGTACCACCGTCTGTGCCACCCGCTGTACCACCGTCTGTGCCACTCGCTGTGCCACTCGCTGTGCCACCCGCTGAACCGCCGTCTGTGCCACCCGCTGTACCACCGTCTGTGCCACTCGCTGTGCCACCGTCTGTACCACCCGCTGTACCACCGCTTGTGCCGCCATCTGCGGTCTCACCTGTCGGTTCAACGGGACAGTCCTTCTCGTCGCTGTTGTCCTCACAATCTTTGAAATTGTCGCATTTGAATGCTTCGTCCAAGCATTCTTCGGTGCCGCTGGTCGTCAACTTGCACAGGTGTTTGGGTGAGGGACATGCTGAAATTTGGTGGAAGCGTGTTGAAATTTGGTGGAAACGTGTTGAAATTTAGTGGAAACTGTGCTGAAATTTGGTGGAAACGTGCTGAATTACACTTCTCTTACACTTCTCTGGTATTATGCCGTGCACTGCAGAATAAAACTAAAGCGGTATTCATGAAACAGAATTTAGTGGCGCGCAGCTGTGTTGAAACATAGCTACTGTACGCGGTCACTAAATATGCTTCATGAATGCCCCTTACTAAATACTACTTCATGAATGCCCCTTAACAGACTGACTAACACACATGCAGCTGACAGCTGACCGCATTTTGTCTGAAGCACACTGAAAGGAAAAGGTCGTTGACAGGTTCCAGAGCCAATCAACGTGAAATTGGTTGCTTTTTTCATGAAAAAGTTGCACGCACACGATGCGCACTTGGCTGGCGGTCCTTTCTGTTCGTCCGAGTTGTCCGCGCAGTCTGGGCGTCCGTCGCAGACGAACCGTCGTGGAATGCACTTTGTTCCGCATTGGAACTCGTCTTGGAAACAACCTGAAATTGCAACTCTCGAAAGTAGCTCCTCAATTCAGAAATTTTGCAGTTTTTTTTATTTTAGTGTGAAAAAGTGAATCAGAAAAAAACACAATGTTCAGAACCGTCGTCGTCTGGACTGGATGCTAAAAAACGTTCACAGAAATGTGCATTTTTCACCGAGTTCAATTGTAAAATGCACGACAGAAATGTGCGTTCCTCACCGAGTTCGGTTGTTTAATGCACCACGTGAATGTACGTTTCTCACCGAGTTCGATTGTAAAATGCACCACAGAAATGTGCATTTCTCACCGAATTCGTTTGTAAAATGCACCACATAAATGTGCGTGCATTTGATTTCTCACCGAGTTCCGTTGTAAAATGCACTACAGAAATGTGCATTTCTCACCGAATTCGATTGTAAAATGCACCACATATAAATGTGCGTTTCTCACCGAGTTCCATTGTTCTCTTTAACTCCAGCGCGTGGATGTACATTCGCAGCAGCACTTGTTCGGTGTTTTCTCGCGTGATTTCACGGCCCCACTGTTTGCACACGGATACTTCCACACCGAACAGTTCGGCCAGATGTTCAGCATCGGTGATCATCAGCTGAAACTCATACCGGATACGTGTAATTCGACTGGTCGACTACAAAAAAGAAGCAATAAAAACTCAAAAAAAGGACTGAAAAAAAACAGCTACAGGGCACAGGACAAGAAATTACAGCCACATCAAATTACTCAAATCAACTGCTCGCTATATATTTTCAACCGCAAGACAATGAAAACTATCAGGTACATGGCAGATTCTGCTCTCTAGGTTCGCTGATGTTTTACCCAGACTATAAGATCTGTCTGTGGTAAAACACGTTCGGCAGTTTGTACGCCTGGTGTCCGTCGCACTGACAAGTCAGGGTACACCGCGCGATATGCGTCTACCTAACGAAACCGCAAACAGCGAAAACTTCCTGTGTTTCTTACCATTTTAATGACGGCGTCGTTGATGCACGCCTGGAATTCGAGATTCACGATGTACTCCTGGAACTCGGCGTCTTCGGTGGCGCGCGGCGGAATGTCCGGCGACATGCGCATCCAGCTGAGTTCGGGCACGTCGAACACGATGGCGCTCGGACGGGCGGCTCGGAACAGCAACGCCTGCTCGGCGATCATGGCCGGCAGTCGTGACGCCTTCGCGGACGAGACCGAGTTAGATAGACAGATCTGCAATCGGCGGCGCAAACTGCACGGTTTAAACAGAACATAAAACACAGTTGCTATTATTGGTTGTTGCGAATGTGTCAAGTAAGTTCGAGTAACGTTTTTTTGTTGTTGTTGTTGTTGGGGATTTCAGTCCAAGTTTTTAGCCAGGGCTGACCTAGAAAAACACACAGAACGCGTCGAGTGTAGGGCGCCAATCGAGTTCTCTCTGTCATTAAGTTCCTATGCACACCCCTCGGCGGAGCTCAATGACAGTGAAAACTCGATGGGTGCCCTACTGGACGGCGTTCAATACGCGGTTCTTTGTTAGCTCTGGCTTAGAACATCTGCAAGAAGACATCGTTCAATTTCAACTGGTGTTCCGGTGTGGCGTCGCCTTTGAAATTTTAAAGCGATCTGGACCTGTACTCCTGTGCCAACGAAATCAAAGCAACGAGAGCCAAAATTGAAAACCATAATCTGGCCAAGAAAGCGAACCATAATGGGCGGAATGACCATTTCACTTTTGAACACTGGCACGGTGTCGGTTGCAATCGGCGACCTTATGTAGTTATTGATGATGTTGAAGATTTGATAGCCGCAGAAAAGCACGAAACCAATCGTGATCAGCGCCCAGAAGATCTTCAGTGCTAGAACGGCACGTTTGAACTCGGCGAAGCCGTGGAACGTAGTGCGGTCGCAGAATTTGTTGAATTTACTGTCGCGAGTGATTTCCTCGAACCGACTGGCAGAAAAATGTTGGTTGAATTAGCGTGTTTTTTTTGAAAGTTGATCATGTACAGTCCAACATTAAATTATAGGGAATCCGAGTGATTGCGGTATGCAAACAGAACTCCGCCCCCACAGTAATGCCAGCACAGAACACATACCACCACGAAACCACCAACCAATCATCAACTGATCCCCTATAATTCAGAGTTCGGCTGTAAGGTGTGATGTAGCTGAAGTACAATATGGGCGCCCATTGATAACGAACCACAAACAAAACACCGGATTTCTTACCCTCGTCCCTTGTCCATTGTACGAAATTCGGCCGGCTCGTCAAAGTTAAGTGGAGGCTCGGTTCGGATGCGTGAATTCAATCGCGGCACAACCTCGAAGAAATTGTCGACTGGGTGGCCACTTTGATTCGGATACAACGTTTGGTGGGACACTTTATGCGGGTTGTTGGCAGATTGCATTGGAAGACTCGCAGTTAAACGGGCATAATGGTGTTTTTTACGCTGGAGCTCGGAATCAAAATAAATCTAATTGGTCAATAGCGCAATCTGATAATGAAACTTTTAAAAATATTGAGATGAGAAGCGGAAAACTCATATGGCCACTAATTTACGATTCTTAAAAAAGTACATATGTTTTTTTTAATGGCGGATGGACATGTGTTACATGGAAGCGTTACATGTGTTACATTACATCGATGAAGCAGTGCGACTGAAACAACGACTAAAACGATTACTAAAACTCGTTTATCATGTCATAACACGGGATTTTAGTTAGCCGTTTTTATTAGTTCCATGTTTCCTGGTGTGTACTGTAAATATTGCATTTATGGGCAAACGTGTCCAAAATGCAGTTTTCCCATTTGCCCTTCAGAATTTATGATGCTTTTTTATTTTATGGCATTGTAATTATTATCTAAAAATGCGGGAGATGCATATAAAAGGAGGAATATGGCCTTGTGTAAGCAGTGAAAGACTTGGCTCGACAACGCTTTTCAAGTCTCTGATGTGGTACACACGGATACAAGTACATAAGAGTTATATTTTTGCGCCGCGTTTGTTGT